>OU342743.1:483768946-483834732 GCA_910589775.1 Avena eriantha | reverse complement strand
CCATGGATCCACTATTGTCATTGCATGTGTGTTCTTTTCACAATCCACCCATGGATCCACTATTGTCATTGCATGTGTGTTCTTTTTAGTAACAACAACAGAGTCATTGAAATGTGTGTTATTTTCACATACCACCTATGGATCCACCAGTGCCATTGCATGTGTGTTCTTTTCATTGATAACAACCAGAGTCATTGCATTTGTGTTCTTTTTAGTAACAACAACCAGAGTCATTTTGCATGTGTGTTCTTTTCACATACCACCTATGGATCCACCAATGTCATTGCATGTGTGTTCCTTTCACTAACAACAACCAGAGTCATTTTGCATGTGTGTTCTTTTCATGGATCCACTAGTGTCATTGAAATGTGTTTTCTCTATAGAGACCATACATGGATCCACCGGTGTCATTGCATGTATGTTCTTTTCACTAACAACAACTGGAGTCATTGCATGTGTGTTCTCTTCACAATCCACACATGGATCGACCAGTCCATTGCATGTGTGTTCTTTTTAGTAACAACAACCAGTGTCATTGCATGTGTGTTCTCTTCAGAGACCACACATGGATCCACCAGTGTCATTGTATGTGTTTTCTTTTTACTAACAACAACCAGAGTAATTGAAATGTGTGCTCTCTTCAGAGACCACACATGGATCCACCAGTGGCATTGAATGTCTGTTCTTTTCACTAACAACAACCAGAGTCATTGTATGTGTGTTCTTTTCACATACCACATACGGATCCACAAGTCTCATTGCATGTGTGCTCTTTTCACAATCCACCCATGGATCGACTAGTGTCATCGCATGTGTGTTCTTTTTAGTAACAACAACCAGAGTCATTTTGCATGTGTGTTCTTTTCACATACCACCTATGGATCCACCAGTGTCATTGCATGTGTGTTCTTTTCACTAACAACAACCAGAGTCATTGCATGTGTGTTCTTTTCACATACCACATATGGATCCACCAATGTCATTGAAATGTGTGTTCTGTACAGAGACCACACATGGATCCACAAGTGTCATTGCATGTGTGTTCTTTTTAGTAACAACAAACAGACTCATTGAAATGTGTGTTCTTTTCACATACCACCTATGGATCCACCAGTGTCATTGCATGTGTGTTCTTTTCACTAACAACACCAGAGTCATGGCATGTGTGTTCTTTTCACATACCACATATGGACCCACCAGTGTCATTGCATGTGTGCTCTTTTCACAATCCACCCATGGATCGACCATTGTCATTGCTTGTGTGTTCTTTTTAGTAACAACAACCAGAGTCACTGAAATGTGTGTTCTTCTCACATACCACATGTGGATCCACCAGTGTCATTCAATGTGTGTTCATTTCATAATCCACCCGTGGATCCACCAGTGCCATTGCATGTGTGTTCTTTTTAGTAACAACAACCAGAGCCATTGCATGTGTGTTCTTTTCACATACCACATATGGATCCCAAGTGTCATTGAAATGTGTGTTCTCTACAGAGACCACGCATGGATCCACCGGTGTCATTGCATGTATGTTCTTTTCACTAACAACAACTGGAGTCATTGCACGTGTGCTCTTTTCACTAAAAACAACTGGAGTCATTGCATGTGTGTTCTTTTTACTAACAACAACCAGAGTCATTTCATGGCTTTTCTTCTCACATACCACCTATGGATCCACTAGTGTCATTGCATGTGTGTTCTCTTCACAATCCACACATGGATCCACCAGTGTCATTGCATGTGTGTTCTTTTTAGTAACAACAACCAGAGTCATTGAAATGTGTGTTCTTCTCACATACCATCTATGGATCCACCAGTGTCATTGCATGTGTGTTCATTTCATGATGCACCTATGGATCCACCAGTGTCATTGCATGTGGGTTCTTTTTAGTAACAACTACGAGAGTCGTTTTGCATGTGTGTTCTTTTCACATAACACCTATGGATCCACCAGTGCCATTGCATGTGTGTTCTTTGCACTAACAACAACCAGATTCATTGCATCTGTGTTCTTTTCACATACCACATATGGAACCACTAGTGTCATTGAAATGTGTGTTCTCTACAGAGACCACACATGGATCCACCAGTGTCATTGCATGTGTGTTCTTTTTAGTAACAACAACCAGAGTCATTTTGCATGTGTGTTCTTTTCAGATACCACCTATGGATCCACCAGTGTCATTGCATGTGTGTTCTTTTCACAATCCACCCATGGATCCACTAGTGTCATTGCATGTGTGTTCTTTTTAATAACAACAACCAGAGTCATTGAAATGTGTGTTCTTTTCACATACCACCTATGGATCCACCTGTGTCATTGCATGTGTGTTCTTTTCACATGGATCCACCAGAGTCATTGCATGTGTGTTCTTTTTAGTAACAACAACCATAGTCATTTTGCATGTGTGTTCTTTTCACATACCACATATGGATCCCCCAGTGTCATTGAAATGTGTGTTCTCTACAGAGACCACGCATGGATCCACCGGTGTCATTGCATGTATGTTCTTTTCACTAACAACAACTGGAGTCATTGCATGCGTGTTCTTTTCACATACCACATATGGATCCACCAGTGTCATTGCATGTGTGTTCTTTTTACTAATAACAACCAGAGTCATTAGATGTGTGTTCTCTTTAGAGACCACACATGGATCCACCAGTGTCATTGAAATGTGTATTATTTTCAACTACCACTGTTGGCCACAAACAATCGGGACGCAGAACTAACTAGCAACCGCTCTAGGCTTCTAGACGACCTGATCCCCAATTGTTAGGCGCCGTTGGATCGGGGTGCATGGACGATAGTGATCTCCTTCGCGAGGGTGATCCGCGAGAAGTCTATTCTACGAACTGATTGGCCGTGGCATCTACGCTGGGCCTACGTCCTTGCCCTTATCCCCTTAACCTCGGGGCTGAAAATCAGATCGTGTTCCTTCATCGCCATGGAGAGGGAGAGGCCCAAACTCAGCTTGCACGAGGCTCAGATGTTCGCCCACTATGACATACTCGCGCCGCCGTTAACGAGGCTTCCGGCTGGCTTCGAGCTCAGCAACGCCGGGGTTCTTGTCTCGCCGCTCTTGCGTGACAACGCGTTGGCGAGGCAGATCGAGGAGCGCCGCCGCCAGCTGTCGGAGCGGAAGAAGGTGTAACACCCTCAAATCGGCCCTATGCAACTTTTAGCCCTTTCCGCCAAACCCGCATAGAAACGATTCAAGGATGCCCACCAGGCACTTTCGTGCGGGTGGAAAACGAAGTAATACCATTACACAACAGTCCTCGATGGGACCCACAGAACATATATATATACAACACGACTCCACGAGTCAAGAATACAGATATACAATACAAAGATCCAAATCACCTTGAAATCGATAGGGCGTCCGACTACGGACAAGATGTAAATGGGGCTAAGAGCCCTGAAGAATAACCAATGGCGTCCATAACCCTGCCCAGGCCAAGCCGGAAGGGTAAGCCTGCTAACGACGGCGATCTCAAACCTGCTAAAACAAAAGGGGTACCGACAAAGGGCGAAGGAAAAAGAGGAGCGTCAGTACTGAGGCCAGTACACGGCGAGGCTAGAATTCAGCGGCTCTCGCCTACATAGGTATGGTGGGCTGAAGCAGCAGCGCAGCGGCACTAAACAACCTATAGAGTCTCGATACAACTGGCGGTTATCAGAGAGGGATAAGAAAGACCTATTCGGACCCAACCTGAAGCTAACACCAAACAAACCCATCCTAGCATTCCCCCTCGCGACCAAACGAGGAAGTCAAACCGAGGAACTCACACAGTTGGCAGTTTTACTCATTTCATTATAGTTGCAGCAATTACTAATCAGATATAGATAGCAATTACTAATCAGATATAGATAACAAAACAATCCAGGTCCACCAGTGGTTGGAATTTTTAATATCCATTCCGTTATAGTGAAGCTGATTACTAGTCAGATATATTAAGTCAAATTTATAGCACTACTTTAGTTATGCTTGTCTATGATCGAGATACTGTGCTCCAAGTCATCCATAACCGCGGACACGGCTTTCAGAAAGTTTTACCCTGCAGGGGTGCACAAATAGCAACACACACTCGCTCAACCTCGGAAAAACCAACCCAAAACCCAACGAGGCATTCACGACAAAGCGATCACAGGATTCAGAAATATTTCAGGGGGCCACCCCACTAAGCTACCCGCAACGAAGTTGGCCGGCTCCGGAACGGACCCAGGGTTTGCGACGACGGCTGTAAACGACTGGGAACCCGAAAGTGTGACTGGGCTTGTCGATACCGCGAAAACGTGGCGCGATCCAAAACAGTACAGGTGCTCCACGCACAATCTTAAATAAAGCAGTAACATGGCATAAGTACAGGATAGTAATAAAGCCCCAAACTACTTTGTGGCCCCAAGAAATAGGAATGAATCAAGCTCTGGCTCAGGGGGGGTCCATAAGGCCTCCCGGATGTGGATAGTGCGAAAAATCAAGGAACAGGTATCAAGTACTCGGGGTCCTACGGGACACAAGTGAGCGTGGAAGAACCAAATAACATCTATTGCCAACTGATGCCTCTGCATTAGTTTTAGCTAGCATTTTAATAGTTGTATTTAAAGTCGTGATCAACTCCACCATAAACATCTCCACCAATAAACATCTCCACCATTCCAACAACTGTGGTACTCGACAACACGAGATCGCACCTGAGCAAGCAACTACAACTCGCAAGGCCAACTATCTACCAAACAATAGGTATTAGGAGGTGTCCATGGCAATATAGAGGCTGCACGGGATATAACTGGTGCACGGGAACTAAAGCATCGCGACACGGATAACAATAGATCAACAGGAGGAAATAAAGACTATAAAATGCAAAATAGGTAGAAGGGGGAGAGATGCTCGCCTGGGAAACACTGCCGAAGGATCATATCCGGAGAACTTGTCGTTACTCGCATCCACACATCGGCCTAATCCGCGAAGAAGCAACCACTAGCAGAAACACCAGGTGCAATATTTAATACTACGTCAGAAGATCCGGCATGATTTTGATATGATGCAGATGCGGTGCAATTAGGCAATATTAGGTGGAACCGGGGTCCCGACAATTAATTAATAGGTTCATGTTGTTTAACTACCCCGCAAATTAAATGTTGTATTAACCAGGCGAATCATGGCATCGGTTCGCTATGCAAAATTTAAATGGAGGCGATATGAGACAAATATAGCCCGCATATAGTCTCCATATTTATTTATTAGATGAATCGATAGAGTACCCCCAAATAACCACAATATGTATGCAAGCATGAGCCATTTAGTATGCAACAAGATATTTGTTATATATTATAAAATAGGGGGTGGATAGGAGTCACACATCGGGTTCAGAAGTTCTTGGGGTGTGGCGCCACATGGTCCGTGTAGAAGTCCTTGGTGTTCCCCTCGACGACCTTCGGGATCGGCTCCGAGAAGAAGTACTTGGCATTCCGACGTAACTAGGTCCATGAAGGAGATATCTTCAGGGTCTCGGCCAACTTGGCGTACATGTGGCGATATTGTCGCTCCTGGTAGGAGTCCTCGACATCAGATCCGGGATGGAGTACTTGAGGGCCCGAGGGAAGAAAAACATCGGGTTAGGTCTTTGGCCACCGGGATCGGGGTCTTCGACTCCACGTGGACGATCTTGGCGTGCCGAGGGTTCGAGAAGGGGATCTTGTCGTTGGGCGCCCGTGTACATAGCCTCGGCCAACACGTCTGCTCGGAAGAACTTGTCGAAGGCAACACATTAAACATCGAGCAGAACATCTCAACACACAGGGAGCATGGAGACAGACTAGGACCTTGGCGTGTAATGTCTGCACCCCCATAGATTGTGACGACGCAAACAGGAGATAGCCTCAGCTGTGGCGTGGACGGGGCAGCCAAGGTCGCGTGGGGTCGGGCTCGTGCAGGCCGAGGAAAAAGTGACGGCGGCTCGAGGAGACGCGCAGAGGCGACCGGGGACGCGGGCGAGGAGGCGCAACCGACGGCGGTCACCTGCGACGCGCCGGCCGGCGCAGGCAGAGGGCACGATGCGGTAGTAACAGCTGGTGGCGGCCGGAGATCTTGCGGGTGGCGGCGGCGCTTGCGGGAGTCCGAAGGAGGCGCTGACCGGAGGAAGGCGGGCTCGGCGAGATCGAGGGTGGCCGGGGCGAGGCGGAGGGAGGCGCCGGCGGCGCTCACGGCGGGGCGAGGTTGGGCGGCGTAGAGCCAGGTGGCGAGGAGGGACACGGCAGTCAGCGATGGCGCGGAGCTCGGTGGAGAGCAGAGGAGGGCAGCGGGGAGGCGTAGATGTTGGCGGCGGCGGACGGAGGAGGCGACGAGGGCGCGAGGTCGGCCGGGAGGAGCTCGGGCCGGTGGTGGACGAGCGGTCCGCGGACGGCGGACGGTGGGGCGCAGAGGGTAGCCTCGAAGGCGGTGGCGGCCGCAGATGGAGGGCGGGGCCGACGGGGAGCGGAGGGCAGCGGCGGTGGAAGCCCCTGGCGGTGGCGAAGCGGGGTTCGCGGGGGAGAGAGAGGAGGGGGAGAGAGAGAAGGGCGTGAGGCGAGCGGCAGGTGGGGCCAAGCGCGGAGTGCGAGGCGGTCGGGTCAGGTGGCAGTGGGGAGCGGGCGGGAAGAGGGAGTGGGGCGCGCCAGGTGGGGGAGTTGTCGGTGGAGGTGGGACCCAGCGCACGGCAGGGACGGGCGGCGGGTGGCGTGCAGGGTGCGTCTGTCCACCCCAGGAGGTGGGGCCCGCGCGGGGTAGGTGGCTGAGTGGGTGGGCAGGTGGCGGCGGCTGAGTGGTGAGTGAGGTGAGGTGGCAGGTGGTGATTGGCTGGAGTGATGTGGAGGGGCTGGGTAGGGAAAATAGGGTAGGGTTTTTGGTAGGAAAAGGTCCGGGTGTTAGACAGATTAGGGTTTTAGTCTGGAGGTGGCCGGCTAGGCTTTCGGGCCTGGTGGGCTGCCTCCTAAAAACAAGTTAAAAATTTTATTTATTTCAAACGGGGCTTTTGCAAACCGTTGGAAGACAAAACAAAATAATCCGGAGACCTGGATTTTAATTTGAAATAAAGACGGGGCGTTTAGAAAACAAAAATAGGTTTTTTCGAAAATAGTTTTATGTAACAAATGCAAGGTGACATGACGATGCTCAAATGCAAGGTGGCATGATGACAAGAGCATGCGGTCATGATGATGCAATGCACAAAAACAACGCGATTTTCTAGTAGTGGTTTTGCGGGATGCCACAGAAGGCAATGGCGCGGTACTCACGTACGAGCGCGTACTGGCGAAAGTTGTTCAAGAAGGAGCGGGCTGTGTTGATTGAGCTTTGTAGAACCCACCGGCGGGAGATCCACCCGGATCTGCGCAACCCCGAAGGGAGGCAGCGCTTCTGGGCAGTGCCTGGGCGTATGACCTCCACCGTTATCGATCTAGCGCGCCGTGAAGAATCCATGAGGAGGAGGAACGCTGCCGGGAACGTCGGCATCGATTTCGACGCGGAGGAGGCCGGCGGCGACGCGGACAAAATCGTCAATGATGGAGACTGCGAGAGCGTTATAGTCGATTAGAGAAACTTAAGCATAAATTAAATCTATGTATGGTATCTTAATGCGCTCTTTGGATCTGGGTCACCTGAGTCATGGTCGATTATCGTCATAATCTATATATGTTGGCCATGTTTTAGTTGTGTTTGTCTTTGAAACTAGTCTATCGAAACTCGTCCAATCCTGAAAATAAAGTTCGCGTGTTCCCTGGCATATCTGATGGGACAATACACTGACTCTACTCCCAGCACTTGATGGCACAGCCGTAATTTGGAGTGCGCCTGAGGAGAAGGGATCGAGCGTGTTGTAATAGTGTACTACTCCTGTCCAGATATAACTGACTTAGTTTTTTTTAGATATTTAATAAATGTGTCTATACCCAAAACATGTCTAGATACATGTTTTAGGTTTCTCTGTCTTTCAAACTAATCAAAAGTCATCAAATTCTGAACAAACAAAGCCATTGCGTTCACACCTGATGGGACAATACGCTGACTCTGCTACTTCATGGCACATCCATAATTCTGGAGTGCGCCAGAGGAGATGGGAATGCAAGGGAGATGGGAACTAGTAGCCGCGTCCAAACGCAGGTAAAAAATTAATGTAATAATATTTAAAAAAAATGTAATCTGGTCCACATGACCCCATCACAGACACGTTGCACGCGCCAGATATAAATAAAGACGACACGGCTAGTTTAGTTTCAATGATATAATTCAACATAGGACGTTATTGTGCCCGCATCTTTCTCCTCCTCTTATTAGTGTGCTAGCCCATGCTGCATTAAGCATCAGTTGATGAGGATTAAAAAATGATAAAATGGAAAATAAAACAATTTTTAAGCTTACCTTTCATCCGGAGAATCGTACAAAGATGAAATTGGCAGGGATTTATTATTTCTCCTGCAGTTAGCCGAAAGATCCTCAAGAACATCCTCAATCACCCCTGCAACTTCTTCATATTCTAATACACCTCCATTATTTGCCCTTTCCTCCCCGTTTCGCTTACCCTTTTGTTTCTTTGCACACCCTTTTCTCGCCGGCACCTCCACTTCTTTATAAATTGGCTGCTTACGTACGTTTTCCTCCGAGTGCTCATCACCGTCTTCGCGCTGCTCTTCCGCTAGTTCTGGCTGAGAAGCCTCATTTTCTGCCACCGGGGTGTGAATAGGGACAATGGCATGTGTAACTGGGTTTTTGCACAACCTCCTGATATGGCCGAATCTGCCACAACGTCCACATTTCCTTTTCCTAGCACCAAGCCTTGGACCTCTATTGGTGGAGGCTACGATCCTTAGCTTTCTAGGCCTCCTAGGTGGCCTCCTAAGAACTGGTGGTTGAAGTTTAAACCCTAGATCGACAATCTCCCAATCATTTTCATCGGCCATAGGTGGTATGTTTTCTGCATAAGTTGCAGCAAACTTGTCCACAGAGAAGACATAGTTCTCTATTTCATCTCTGTTACCTCTAAGCTTTAAGATGAATTAAATTGCATGGTGACATGGCAGACCAGTAATCTGCCACTGCCTGCATGAACAAGTCTTGTTTCCAATGTCTATAGTGTACCTCCGTTCACTTCCACGCTTGTATTCTGCATAAACCTCAACCAATGTTCTGGAACTTCTGACCACCCTCATCTTTATCGTTCTCATTGCCCTGGTTCTTGTATTCAGTAACATAACCACCTTTGGAACTATTTTATGGCCTAAAAAGATTCTTGCACAAATTCTTTGCCTTAAATCTATCTTCACCATTATGCACTGTCTTATTGCATCCAACAAAATAACAATTCCAAGTGTCTTCATGCCCGAAATCTTATCATTGAAACTCTCTGCCAAATTATTGCCTACAAAATCCACCTTGCTTAACTCACCAAACTTGCTTCTGGCCCATAGCTTAGTGTGATGTTCCTCAAGGTATTTTTCACCTTTGGCACTACATACATGTTCTGCAAGTAAGTAGCATGCGTGCTTGGGATGTATGTGTATGCTGATCACCACAAGTCCTCTTCAAAGATCTTTCCTTCGAACTTCTTCGTAAAGTTAGTAGCGAGGTGCCGCATGCATTCCCTATGCTCCACCCCAGGAAACACAGCATCAACAACATTCTCAAGACCCCCGGATGCACCGGTGTGTATCACCAAGCCTTCAGGGTGACCAATTACTTCCCGTAGTCTCTGCATGAACCATGTCCAGCTTTCATTTGATTCACCCTCAAGAACAGCATAAGCTACGGGTAGAAGCCAATTCTGCGCTTCCAAAGCACAAGCAGAAGCAACATGTCCCCTGAACTTCCTTGTTAAATAAGTTGCGCCTATTGCCAAGTATGGCCTGCAGACATTTAGGAACCCCTTCCAGCATGCCTTCAGGCAGACAAAACATCTCCTGAAGCATATCTTATCTGCCTGCTTATACCTGACCCCCCTCGAGACCTTTTCTCTCCCTTTCACAACCTCGTAATCGATGTCAACAACACTACCAGGTGATGTTTTCTCTACTTGAGCTTTGAAACTATACAACATATGAAAACTGTCATTCCACTTGCCTTGAATGAAGTCTAGAGCCATCTCCTTCCCATCTTCAGCTGGTCCAATGTTATGATCCTGCCTCACCTAGTCAAGTACAGTAGAAGCAATCCACTTTGTAGTCGCCGGTCTAATTTTACCACTTAAAGAAGTATTAGGGCAGTTGTGTTCCTTCGTGTTTACTTTGATCTGCATTCTATAGGAATCCAAATAATTCAGAGCTAGTTATCAGCAGAATAAATATGAGAAAGACTGAAACTAAATGTAGCTATTGCAACCTGAAATGGGTGTCCACCCCGCATTGGAGATGCATGTAATCTCCATTTACACACATTACTTTCCCTACAGTGCACCCTAAATCTCTTTTGGTCGCTCTTTTCAATGATAAATTCGAACCCAACTCTGATTGCATAGGTTGCAACTGCATATCTGCAGTCCTCCACATTATCAAAGACAGTCCCCTCATAAATTGTAGGATTGTCCCTGTCAAAGTGTATCATTGGCCTGTCCACGTCTTCGTCGTCGTATCTACATCCCATTTCCACATCTTCACATTCCTCTTCCTCATCAGTCCCATAGTCAGGCTCAAAGTTCAAATCAACCAAATATTCCCTAATCTCCATCCTATCAGGGTCAGCAGCCATGTCTGGATATGCTTTCTCATCATCATCCGCACCGCCACACGTTTCAGTGCCTTCGTGCTCGCTTGACAAAGCATCATGCTCAAGGACAAGCTGTACAGACGTTTTGCGGTTACCAACACATATCCTTGCCATCACCATGGGACTAGAAACGCTAATTGGGGTATACAGATAAGGAATCACAGTTCTTACCTTTCAATGTGGACGCACAGCACCTTCTCCGGGCTCCATACCTCCAAAGCTCTGCACCCCGCTTCCTCTCCCCCCGTTTCGGTGTCCTCTATGCTCTCTAGACTTGAAGGAGATTCTGTGCTCTCTAGCCGCGCAGGACCCATATCCGTGCTCTCAAGCCTCGCAGGATCCATCTCCGAACGGGATCCAGATCACCAGGGTCGTTGGGCCCCTAACCTAACGGTCGACTCTCGGTTTTCGTTTCTAGACGCGCCTGGGCAGTGGGCGGCGGCAAGGAGACAGGGAAGGGAGGGGAGGGGACGTGAGGGGATGGCAGGGAGGGGAGGGCGGGAGGACGACGACCCAAGGGGACGACGAGAGCGGTGCACGACTGAGCGGAGTGGTGGCGGCAGGAGCAGAGGAGAGGAGCGGAGCAGAGCTGGTTGCGACAAAGCATGGCAAATTGCACAATAATGTGTTGGTGGGCAACAGCAGCCCTCGAACCTGGGATGCGCGCCGTCGTAGGTGGAGGAGGCGGGCCCGCTTGTCAAAAAACATACCACCTGTCAGCGCACTATGCATGGGGAGCACTTCACGGAATTTTTAGCAGGTCCCACATGTTAGTCTCTTTGATCAAAACTTGCATGCAGTGCATGGCTGGTTCACGCGCTAGTTCCGAAAAAAATCCCGTTGATCCAAACTTGAATTGGCAGTTCCGCTTCGTCTCCTCCGTCTCATCGTCTCCTCGCAGTGGCAGTTCCGCTTCATCTCCCTCGTTTGTTATCCTCTTCTTCTCCTCGCAGTGGTAGTTCTTCTTTCTTCTTCAATCAAAACATTCCCGCACGTAAGCCATGGCCAGTAGCCGGATGAAGAGGAACTGGGCCAATCTCCCGGCCGACCCACTTCGCAAGATCGCCGACTATTTGCTGGAGAAAGAGGAGTACATCGACACCTATGCTGCTTCTCGGGAAGTCTGCATCGATTGGCGCCGCACTTTAAACGTGCCCGAATTCCATCTCAACAACTGGATCATGATAGATCACACACTTCCAGACGTTGGCGACTTCACCTTCCTCAACCTCGCCACTGGTCGTTGCTTCAGGACAAATCTAATGGACGTCATTGCAGGTTCACATTCACACCCGATATTTATTGGTATTTTCCATTATAAACATCTTAGTGCTAACTGATGCCCTCTTCTTCCAAAAGATCCTACTTCGTCGGTGTTTCTCGTGGAATCGTGCTTGCTTAGAGGGTTGAGCCGTACCAGATTCAGCTTCTGAACCCAATCACTCATAAGTCTAACACTGAGTTTCAAGCACACATACCATCTGATCTTCTGCAATCTATCATCGTGACGAAGTCCCCGGCGATGGTGTTCGTTTGCACTAATTATCCAGATCATATTGCATGGGCCGATGACAGCACCCCAACGGGGCAAATCAATGGATCATTTGGAGAAGGATTGCATTCGCCACCTCATGATATGCTTCTAGTCTGCATGACGACATTCCGAGGGGAAGTATATGCATTACTTGAGAATGGAGACATCTTGTCGACCAACATCCAGTTAGAGCAGCGCGCGAGCATTGTCACGATGGCCAAAATAATTTCGGCCCCAGTCTTTGAACAGGTACGCGGAACTTACAAATTTTACCTTATGGATTCAGATGGTGATCTGCTTCTTGTGTTGAACGGGGATTTCACCAAAGGGAAACCGCTGTTGTACCGGGTGGACACGGAGAACCGCTCTCTCGAGGCCGTCGGTGACATTGGAAGTCGTACCCTCTTCGTTGGTTACAGTCGGTCTATCTCCATTTACACCAGGTTACACCCCGCAGTCAAACCCGGTTGCATATACTACAGGAATTTTATCAGATTGTATGATCATGAGGTTCAAACCTGGGAAGAGGAACCAACAATGGTAATGTATGGCTTAAGTCTGGAACATACACGAAGGCCTTACCCACTAGACGAGATACTGGCAGCACATTGCAGACGGAGAGAGTTCTCTGAACATGTGTTGCAGCACGCGTTAGCCGCCGCCGACGAAATATATAGGGGAGAATGAATACTATATTCATCCTAGGTTATTTGGTAGCATTTTCAGGTCTATTTTTTGAATTAGAAATTTGTACTGTATTTATATTATTTCGATGAGCAGTATGTGTATTATTTGCTAGCTTCTTTCAGAATTCTCTGTGTTCGACATGGGCATCAGCTCAGCGCCGGAATTCAGGTCCCACGTGGAAAATTCCACAATAATGTGTTGGTGGGCAGCACCACCCCTCGAACCTGGGATGCAGCTGTCAAAGGTGGAGGGGCGGGCTCGCTAGTCAGAAAACATGCCACGTCGGCATCCCCTGTTTCTGATGCCCTTTAAAAAAATAAAAACGCCACGTTATTATCCCCTGTTTCTGATGGTGTTTCTACACTCGACGGTACATGGTGGCATATAAATAATATCGTATAAACATAAGGGCACAGTCGTCAACATTTTTAAAATGAAACCTGGTCCCATCTCCTACCTGTCCTGCTACATTACCCGATGAGGTGGATAACCATGACCGATCTTTTAATATGTTCTCACTCTTATGCTGAGAATGGAAATAAAGATTGAGTTGTTAATGCAACGAGTGTCGAATTATTACCCTCTAAGGAAATGAGAAATGGTTATTTTCACGCGTGCCCATAGTCCAAACCTAATGTCAGTCTTTCACTCCCCTTCTCCGACTAACCACAGTTCACCTTGCGCATCCTCCGCGCCGCACCAACTAGGGTAACATGGCCCCGCCTAAGCCGTCGTCATCGTCGCCGCGATAGCCGCCGAAACTAGGTATTTAGCCCCTCTAAGGCAGGCCATGAAGCTCTACTTCAAGGCTGGTCTCCCATTGCCCTGCCAGGTGGATGATTTCCCCGAATGTGCCGAATTGGCCGCAGCGGCGACTGCGCCGTCGTTGGTGCCAGATGCGGCAAGCAGGGCCAAGAGAGCGATGTGGAAAAATCGCGCGGCGGCATTACGGCATGCTCTAGGCAGTGGGAACAAGGTACGTATCAAATCGTTCATGAGAGCATGCCGTCGCCAAGGGTACACACCCTCGAACAGGGCAGCGCCAAGGTCTAGGAACTCTCGCGTCCATGCTTCGGCGCGGAATACCTTACCTCAGTGGGGTAGGCTAGGAGCACGCCATCTGCAGCAAAGACGCTCCATCCTATGCATCGTCGAAGGCCGTACCATGGCGGCGACCAAGCGTCTACACTCAGCATGCTGGATTGTTGGACAGCCGGAGCTGGCGGTGAGCATCAGCTCAGCCCCCGAATTCAGGTTCGAGTTCACACGGACCTACGATCCCGAGAAGGAGATGTCGAATTTCAGTTTCGAAGAAATCATTGCGGCGACGCGGATGGTCCAACTGAACCGGGACTGGCGCACGCAAATCGCTCGTGCATGAACGATGCAGATTTCTTGTAGTTTGGCGGGAAGGCAATAGATCAGTTTGGGTTAAATGATCAAAGAACTTATGTTCTCTCAAGGCAATTGGCTAGCCAACTTTTCTGGTGGAGATCTGTAGTTTCTTCGGTGTAGAATAGTTAAGTTCAGACTGAAGAATGACTTTTGTAGATGAAATGTTGACGAATTGTTCTATAAACTAGTAGGAAATTTAGCCCACTTTTGTGCAGGTATAAGACCCTTTTATATGGAAGTGCTACTGTTGTAAGCAAATACTATCAATTACCTATTTCCTTCAATTACTAGTCGTGGTTCAATCCAGTTAACTGGCATCTTTTTATCCCAGACTACAGATTTTGCGTCTGCTGTCTGTGTTGTAAACCATTTTTTCCTTTGTCTTGTGTTGCATGCAAAATGGTCCTGCAGTTCAACGTGTTACAAATATAGCTACCTTGTACTCCCTCCGTTTCAAAATATAAGATGTTTTAGCTTTGTGAATGAAGTGTATCTAGTCCCCTTTTAGTATGTAGGTTCATCTAGGTTTAGAAAGCACCATCACTAAAAGATGTCTAGATACGCTCCATTCACAAAGCTAAAACATCTTATATTTTGAAATGGAGGGAGTACTTGAAGACAAGATGGACTACATTTTCCTGGCATCCACAGAATTGACATTGCTCATTGCCAGACCACCCTCTTTTCATGAGGTTGTCCTTGGTTATTCACAGAAATTATTTAGCACAGTGTTCAACTACATCGATTCAAACTATTACACACACACACACACTACATCAAATTCATTACCCACACATACTACATCGATTCAAACTATTACACACACATACTACTTCAAATTATTACACACACGTACTACATCGATTCAACCTATTACACATTTTTAGTCGATGCTAACTTCCTGCTACGCTCTCCATACTACAAATTCATTAGCCACACATACCACGGCAATTCACTAGAGCTCTGTCTTCACTCAAGGGAAATCAGAACCACCAGCTCGTCCAAGCCCAGTCCCCCCCCCCACCGAAATTGTGTGCCCCGTCGTGAAACGGTGGTGGTCCTGTGCCATCGATCCTTCCAAGCCAACACTACAGGCGACGAGGGCGCTTTCTGGCAGCCTCTTCGGGGCCCTAAATGCCATGTACCGAGTCCAAAACCTCCTCCAGGTGGATGATGACCGGGTGCTTCCAGCAAAGCTGTCGCCCTGCCCTGCTTGGAATATGCACCTCGTAGATCTTAGGAACGGCGTCATGATCTTTCAGCCACGCCTTTACCTCGATGACCCATCTGTCCCTCGGTGGCACGATTTCCACCAGCTCGCCACCAAGGCTACTGACGACCTGCTTGAGGGCCTCCGGCTCCCAAGCATCCAATGGGAGGCCATCAAAGCCGAGTTTGGAGAAGAAACGCAGCTGCCCCAAGCGATCGTCCCACCCGCAGGCGCGATGCCAACGCATGAAGATCATTTTCTCTCCGCAGCACTTGAAAGAACGGGAAAAATGCAGAACGCGCTCGGTGTCTGAGTTGTGCTCGAACCGGACGAAAAAATCGAATGGCGGCGCGCATACCTCAATGTTGACCTCATTTCGTCTGATCCCAAAATGAGACCTGAAAGCCGACAGCAACTCTGCCGGCGACACGGCGGGACGGACGCCCAGCATGGTGGCCATGAGAGCATGGTCGTCGAACTGTTGTGCCAGGGCTACCATGCCTAGGGTGCGCGACAGCACGCAACTTCCCGAGGCCGGTCGTCGGTCTGGATGCCCAACGGGACGCGCTTCGTCGTGCGAGAAGGACTAGCCAGAGGAGATATTAGTCCGGGGACGCGAAGCTCCGGTACGGCGGATGATGCAATGGCGACGGCTACGAGCTTCGATTAGAGGCATGGGAGGTTGACTGGACATGGCGGAGACACAAATTAGAGCAAGTGCGAGCTCCGATCTGAGACGAGCAGCTAGAGCTGAGCAAATGTTATGGGAAGGGGAGCAGGGGAGAAGACCAGAGTAGAGCAAAGAAATAGATCTCGTCCACTCACGGATCTGGTCCACGCTGGGGTAAGCTAGTCCACGACCGCAAAAGATAACGGGAAATACTGACATGGCGGGCCAAGAAGAGTTGACCTAACAGTGGTATTTGAGTTCAACTGTTTTTCGTCTGGTTCAAACGACCGTTTGGCCGTTAGATTTGTATTCACCCCCATTTGGCCCTTCTGGACAATTGGCGAATCTACTATGGCCCCTCCGTGCGATTGATGGCAACTCAGGTACCGCGGTGCGCTCACCCACCAAGTTTGGTACCGCAAACGAACATTCCCATCACGGGGGCTCTAGAATATTAGGATGTGTTGCCCACAAGAGATTTTCTCAATACAAACATTATACATGACTATGCTTATTATTATATTTTATCCCATTTGATCTACAGCTGCAGGTAGATCTTCAACCCTAGCCTATCTCCATCCATTGATTCAAACCCGTTATAAAGTAAACTAGATTGGTCTGGTTAACTAAGGTAGAACGAACAAACAAAGTGTTGTAGACATGTCCTTTTTTATTACCTTTTAGCAGTGCTTTCCGAGGTTCAATTAAATGTAGGTCTTCTAGGGAAAAAGCTGTTATACTACACCAGTGAATCCGGATCGAAGGTTTCACGTACCATCCGGTAAGAGAAAATACCAAATTTATGATTACTCCTGTTCGGAGCAACGTTTGATGAATCCTGCCACATCCATATTGTACCCAAGTTCACATGTGCCTCATGGTCGAACAATCTTTAGTAAATGCAATACATTATTTATGAGAAACTACCGATAACAATTATTGATAATGCGTTTCATGGTATATCATGTTGGGTCTATCCATCGTTGTTGTTCTCCCAACAACTCCGATCTCATATATCATTGGCAACTCCACAACACTTTGTCGTCTTGCCCATAGTTAGAAAACTGGGACTATCGTTGATACATGAACTAGTCTCAAAAACAAGACTAGTAATATCTTACTGGTGTTTATTACTCGAGACATTATTAGGGGTTTCCTCCAAATACAGATTATTCGGGACTAATACAAATATAGAATAGAACAATAAACTTAATTATGAAACAGAAATATGAATAATAATAAATTTATTATTGCCTCTAGGGCATATTCCATCACTTACTGTCAGAAAAACATGAAAGCACTAATAGATAGCAGTAAACAAGTAAAGCAAGTAGAATTAGAAAGTACTGTTCATGGAAATGTAGTGAGCAGTACCATAGTACCCAGTAACTACTAGACTAAGTAGATTAATAGAACAATCTTAGCAACCACTAACAAAAACCTAGAATAGTTAACAAAAATGTGCAGTGAACCTACACTGTCGATAGAGTTAACTAGAAGTATTTAGCAAGCAAACCTAGAACTAGTAGAACACTAATAGTCTACGAGTAATAGAGAAGTTACTAGAAGCTTCCAAAGAGTACTAGAAACCATATAATCCACTAACAGAACTAGAGCAGAAACCCTAGAATCAAGTAGTAGTAGAACTATTTGTAGAAGATAAAGAAGTAGTCAAGCGAGGAGGTCTACCTTTGGCTAAAACGGTAGCCGAGATCAGTGGGGCCAGAGAGGAGAACGCCGAGCACCATGGGTAGCGCAAAGAGAACCAGGGGAGGGAACTCAATCTGTGGAAGCCATTAGTGCATATGGGAGACGCCAGGGAGTGTGTCGGTACCATCTCGACGACGAGAGAGCACCGTAGGAGCACCAGAGCATGTTGATGGCATATCTTCGAAACACTAGGGTTAGGGTAACACGATACCGTGAGAGGGGGACCTAGACAAATCTAAATGGTAGAAAGGTATAGCGTCAAATGTTGGTTCGATTGTTGGCCATGGAGGCGATAAAGGCCAGGAGCGACCAGAATCTAGCGCTATGGAAGTGGCGGGTGCAGTTACTAGAGGAACCGCGTGCGCGTGCAAGAGAGAGAGAGAGAGAGAGAGAGAGAGGAGAGGCGAGTTAGTCCATGGGCCGGTTCTGTCCATCGAACTATGTCACCTAGTTTTGTCCAGTTGGGTCTGACTAGTGGACCAAGGGGTATTTTGGTCTTTTCACTTTTTATTCAAAAGATCAATTAACAAAAACAACCCTATGCATTTTCTAAAAATAAAATAAAAATAATTCCAAATAGGGGAAAATGTGGGTATTCCAAATCCTATTTTTATAGAATTATTAAAAATAGTTTTAATAAGATGAAAATTTTAAGTAAAAAATTTACTTAATAAAATACTTTTAAAATGAGTACAAATACTTGAAAATCCTAATAATCGTAAATAATATTATTTAAAAATAAGGGAATATTATTTTAAATCTAGGAGTTTATAAAAGTGAATTTTAATAGAATTTATCTAATACAAATATATGAAAATTCTAAAGTGAAATCAGAATAAAACCCTAAAAATAGATAAATTCATCATAAATCAGAATAAATCAAATAAAAAAAGGATCTAGAAACAATAAAATGAAATCATTGCATAACATATAGCTGTATTAAAAGCATGTTTATTTTCAAAGCATTGTCTTTATCAGACAATGATTGCTTTTTACAAAACCTGAAGCCAAGGGTTAACTCGAACCTTCGAACTTCATTATCTTGTAGTTACCAGGCAAGTTCAACCTTGTATAGTATTGGAAAAATAAAAGTTGCACAAGTGTTGCAAGTTATATTTAGCAAATACTTTTCCAAAGTATCACAAATGTTCCTACAAAAGAAAACAATGTTTTATGAATGAAATGAATGATTAGAAGGTAAATGGAAACCACAATTCAGTATATTATGGGAATAGATTCCATTGTACGAAGAGAAAACTTGGGAGTAAGTAACCACTATAGTCAGTTATTACAAGGCGCCGTACAAACTGCATTGACCACAAATCTTGGAATGGGACTGTAATACCTCAGACCCTACGTTGTAAGCCCAAGCTTGGATGAACCAAAAGTGGATAGGACGTACTACCGTGGGGCCACGCAGCCACACACAGTAGGCCCGCCTCGTGGAGCAAGGCATGGTAAAGGCCAACCATCTCACCCACTTTTTAGAACATCGGTACAAGAGTGAGCGGTGTAGTCGATAGGTAAAGCGATCAAAAACATAAACAAATGAGTGTGTATGTCAGCGACATACAATAGCCATCAGAGCCACACCATCTAAAAACATTAGAAACAGAAGTATTCAATGCCATACGTCAAGATCCAAATATCCTAGATAGTACTAACAGTTTAGAATAAATCCTCATACATCACACATCAGAGTATGAAATGGAAGAGGAAAACAAGATCCGAGTACGGATAAGAAGCAAATTGGCATAAGATGCCTTGAAGATAAGAACATACCTCCCACAAATCTCATGGATCTCCATCCCCAGAATCTCTACACCTGACAGTGATTGCCACCATCATCAGTCTCATCAACCTAGTAGCCTTCCTGAGAGTATACCTATCCATCTGAACCAAATATTTATCATGTGAGACACTAGGGGTACTCAACAAGTATTAATGCATCTAAAAGGGTCAACCTGGGGGTGACACAATTGTAGCAAAAGATAATAGCTAAACAATTCTACAAAGACACGCTACACATCCACCCAACCATAGATGGACAGACGCTCGTTAATTAGTAACAACAGTTGTATAATCAACATAAATAAACATCACTCGCCCTCCTTCTCGCTTACCGATGAGAAGGCGGAAGAAACATCCCATCCGTTAGAAATTTTATTAACCATTCTATGAGTGTTACACTATTTACTAGTCATGTCTTAGTCAAATTAAAGGCGGTACTTTAGTTATGCTTGTCAATGATCGAGAAACTATGCTCCAAGTCGTACATAACCATGGACACGACTTTCAGAAAGATTTACCCTGCAGGGGTACACAAACAGCAAAACACGCACGCTCAACCCCGATAAGAACCAAATCAAAAGCAACAAGGCATCACGACAAAGTATTCACAAGATTCAAAAATGATTTCGGGGGGGGGGGCACCCCACTAAGCTACCCGCTACGAAGTCGGCCGAGCTCCGATGGTGGACCCAAAGGTTGCGAGATCGGCCAAGAGATCATAGGCCACATGTATAATCCTCAACATAATGACCCACATCCTAATTAGTGCAGTAGTAACCTCTCATCAGGCAATAGATAATAAACATGGCATAACATGGCATGCATGGCTTAGTTCAAAATATAAAGAAAACCCCAAAATAGTTTGTGGCTCCGAGAAATAAGATGTGAATCAAGCTCAGGCAAAGGGGATTCATGGTCCCACATGTGGATAGTGTGATAGTAAAGGAACAGGTATCAAGACTTAGGTCCTATGGGACACAAGTGAGCATAAAGAACCAAATAGCAGATATTGCACACCGGTGCCTCTTTCTTTAGTTATCCTGTTCTACCCAATTTAAGTTATTTAGGTACCTCATTATCCAAAGACTCGCACAAACCCTACACATGCAATTCTATGACTCGCATGGCTCAAACAACTCCTGTAGTAATGGCTCATAGGATTGAGGGTACAAGTTTCTGTGGGGCTTAAAAGTAAAGGCTATACAATACTTGGGATTCCAATTTAATGCAATTGCGACTCAATGATGTAAGAATAAGATGGAAGCATAGGTACTATATGTATGAAAACATGGGGAATGCTTGCCTGGCTGTTCAGTTGCGGAATAAGAAGGATCCGGATAATACTTCCGAGGCTCCTGGTATTCTCCTTGCTCAGTGTCTATTCGGATAAAAACCGAACACACAAGGGCCAAAATAAATACATTGCACAATCATATAAATCATATGCAACAAGTAAACAAGGTATGACATGATGGAATGATGCACAATTGCATGGTATAACATAGCATGGCATGGATGAGGTGTGGAAACAATAATAAAGCACTTTATTTATTCATTTAGGCATGTTTTACTCCCATAAACAGTTCTGATTATTTAATATTTATATGATGCATGGTTCAATTCAAATGATGGAATGCATAAGCAGAATGGGCTCGTCGCGCTGATCGATTTAGACATATTATTTGTAAAATTCAGAATTACGGAACTAAAGTTATGAATTTATTAGGAAAAGGCATTCATTGGCATTTTAATAATTTAGAAATTTTATATTGCTTAAAAATTATTTTGGATGGCATATTTGAATTACTCAATTTTTTATGATTCAAAAACATATATCATTTGTAATATTTAAAAATATGAATTTAAAACAATATTTAAATCAAGTTATATTTAAAGGGGTCAGAAGTCAAAGGTTCGACCTGTTAGGGTTGACTCTGGTCAAATTTGAATTTGCATTTGAAATCATATTTAAATTTGAATCACTTTTTATTTTGAATTTTTTGTCAAATTCGAAATATTTAAAAAGGTATAAATTATATTAGATATATCAATATTCTGGATTTTTATTTAATTAGTAAAATGTTTTGGTACTTTTGTTACACACGGTCGCCCTACCCACACTCAGTGACATGTGGGCCAATGTGGGTGACTAGGTACTTCTGCTAGGGCGGCTGGTAGGAGAGGCTGACAGGAGGGGATAGCGAAAGGACGCGGTTGAGGAAGGAAAAGGCCAGGGGATAGCGAAGCGACGGCGCCAGCTATCTGAACTGCAGCTGCTAACTGAATCTCGACAACGACAGCGGAGGCGGTGCTACCTTCCGTTGATGATGATGACGCAAGCACTTCGAGTTAGCTCGTGCCACAGAAACAAAAAAGGTAAAGGGGACTGTCGGCTCCAACTTCCGTGTTAGGGGTTTCGCTAGTGGAGGACTACAGCGCACAGGATACACAGAGGAACATAGGGGGTTTGGCTTGTCGCAGCGTCTAACAGGTGCACGCGACGGCAGTCTCTGCTCGCCCAACACGGGGCGTGCGGCATGGCGAGCGAGCGCAGGAGGCGCTGGGAGGCAGAGAAGAGAAAGGTGGAGCTCACCTCGACCGATTCCCACCAGAATCGGGGCAGGAGGTGGTCGGAGGCGATGGGGATGGTGATGAACGGAATGGTGTGCCTCGAGCTCAGGCAGGAAGAAGAAGAGGGCGATGAGGCGGCTGCTCTGGCTCCTATCTTCAGCGAGGACGACGAGGAAGGCAGCACGGTTCGACGCGGTACTCGACGAAGAAGCTCCCCTCTACTCGGCCGCTACGGCGGCGCAGAGGAAAACAGAGAGGAAAAGGGGGAGATTGTGGTTTGAGGAGGGGAAAACCTGGGGTTGTCTGGCCACAACGCTAGGAATAAAAGGACGGAGGGTCACGCGAGCGGCGTGAGCAGACGGCGCGGGAACGACCACGTGCTACCTGCCGTTGTCTGCAGAGAGAGAAGGGTGAGATAGAGAAAACCAACAGGAGACGGTGTTGCGCTCTATCTCGAAGCGGTACGGTCGGTGTCGAGGCTGTTGGGCCGTCCCAGCAGGGAGGGGAGACTTCTACTACGGTTGGAAGCTAGGCTACTGGCAGGCTTCGGCCAGGAAGAAGGCTAGGCTGCTACTGCGCTCTCTCTCTCTCTCTTCTTTATTCTGTTTTTTTATTTTATTATTTGTTTGTTGCCAATTCAAATTCAAACAAGTGGTTAACTCAAAACTCCTTGGAAACCTTTGCAGATGTTTTGAAAAGAAGATTTAGTAAAATATAAGACAAGAGGGAAAATAGCATCAAAGTAAAAAGGGGATGCCCATGTACATATTCATTTTGGGCATTACAAGAAAGAGAGAGAATGGATTTAAACCATTTAGTTAAATAGTAAACCCTAGCAACTTGGTTCCAAATTGTTGCAAACAACATAAGGATATAATAGAAAAGAGAGAGAGAGAGTATTGGTGATAACAACACATACAAGATAGAAATACAAGATGCAATGCAACACAACAAATGCAACAATTTATAACATGATCCATGCATGGTGGCATGATGAACATGATCATGATATAATGATGATGCCATAATACATGTAGGAAGTAGAATATATAGACTAAGCAAGTAGCATTACAATTGTTAGACAATTGGGATGCTACAACTGTCCCGCACTAAACAAGAATCTCGCCCCGAGATTCCTAGGAAAATAAATCTTCAAGTTCCCATGTAGCTTCTTCGGCGGAATGGTACAAACTCGCACGTAGCAAAATTCGATAGACAAGTTGTGAGTCTTTCGTTCTGAGACTTCAAGAATCTGATGGGGTGTTCATTGGAATTATTTTGAGAACTTTCAAGAAAGAGATTAGAAAGCCCCATACCACGAAGTATGGCTTACATATCTGAAGGAGTAAGATTTTTCGAGCAACTCAAGGAGAGGAGTTGAATAGAAGGTGTTTGCTTTGGTGACTAGATTATGAAGCCATCAGGAATTTTAAGAGAAACAGAGTTTTCGGCACAATTGATCATAGCTTTTTTGGCATTCAACCAGTCCATGCCCAAGATGACATCGATGTTAGAGTTGCCGACTATAACGAGAGAAACACGGAATGAGTGGTCACCAATTTCAATTTGGTTCCCATGGCTTATCAAGGAGGTATGCATCTGAGCTCCTAGCGATTGTACTAGCAGCTCTGTGGGTAGAGAACTCAGAGATACGAACGAGTGTGAGGCTCCAGTATCAAAGAGAACTCTTGCCGAGACAGAGTTGCCAGGTAAGGTTCCAAGAATTACTTCTGATGCTTTCTCAGCTTGCTCCATCTTAGAATAGTTCATACGAGCGAACCTTGGCTTTGGAGCGGAATAACGAAACATCGCTTGAGTCGGATTAGAGCGAGATGGTGACAGAGGAAGCTTGTTCTGTGGGCATTTATGCTTGATATGGCCCTCTTCGCCGCACTTGTGACAGATGAATCCCGTTCTTGGAACTATTGGCATTTGTTGCTTCTGAACATCTGGCATTGGTTGCATCTGGAAACTTGTGGGAGTGGGTGGGTGGGGAATATAAGTTGAGCGCCCTGATATGTAGGTGGGTGGTGCAGGAGCACAGAAAGGTACCCAAATACTACGTTTCTGAGTTGGCATGGTTGAAGAAGAAGAGCCATCATCACGAAGGTGCTTGTGAGAGTTTTCCAACACTTCACACCCATATACCTCTTCCAGTGCCATATTTACCAACTTCGTAAAGGTTGAGAGCACACTTTAACTCAGGTTTGAAGCCTTTGTGCAATTTCTCTTCCTTCCTAGAATCAGTAGACACTTCCTCTTTAGCATAGCAAGCCAGATGGTTAAACCCGGTCCTATATTCTAGCACAGACTTGTTGCCTTAAGTGAGTTGAAGGAATTCGTCACACTTTCTTTTCACAACTGTCCCAGGAATGTGGTGCATCTTGAAAATAGTTTGGAACTCCTCCCAAGTGATTTCAATATTCGGATCTTGTGTCTGTTGATAGCTTTCCCACCAATACCGGGCATGATCTATAAGAAGGTGTGTTGCGAAGAGAACATGATCTTGCTGTGCCACATATGCAAAGTTGAGAGATCAGCTTATTTCACGAATCCAATCTTCTGCTTCCAATGGCTCTCCAGAACCATCAAATGTGCAAGGTTTTAGCTTAAGAAACTATGAATTGATACCCGACTAAAATCAGCAATGCTTCGATGTTGATTGTATTGTAACCTGGTCACGGCTTCTGTTATCTTGATAAGCACTTGTCCCAGGTCTGGTGGCAGTGCATGATCTTGATCACAACTCTCCATCCTGAAGAGGATGACATGGTTAGCACGACGATCGGATAAACAAAATCTAATAATTAGTGCTTGAATGGATAAAACCATGATTATGTGGAAGTAAGAGTATCAAAAGATCAACCACTTCTAACTTCCATGGAACAGAGTAAAATCACATTAATCCACCAATTCAATATACAAGAGAGAATGCTAAGAGTAGTGGTATGGTCATGACTCCATCCCACACTCAAAGCATTACCTCATACATGAATAGGAAAAACTCGTGCAACCCAACTCCTAGAATTCAAAATGGAAACCTTGACAAGAGGAAAACATGAAGTGCTAAAAGAGAACAAATATTTTGATGCAAACATCTTGTCGAAACCAAACAGATAAAGATGACGATGTTGTCATCGTGTTGGAAGTTTCCAATTCACCAGGAAAGATATGAAGGAAGATCACTAGAACAGATGATAGGTCCAACACATAAAACAAGAAAAGCACTCAGGTCTTGAATCAAGAGATTACAAAGATCTCAAAATCTTCATGGAATCCGGCGGATTGTGGATAGAATATAAAGCGAGAGGGTTTCCAAAGTTTTCTTCATGAGCAAACGACCAATAGAATTTTCTTGTCCTTCTTGAGAAGACCCGAGAGAGATTTAGCAGTCTTGAGGAATCCTCAGCAGAACGACAATGATAACTTGTCAAACAAGGAAGAGCTCTGGATTTGCTTGAAGGTAGAGGACGGAGTTAACAATTGATTAGATGATCCCAGAATTGCAGCAATTTCTTTAGCAGCAGGACGTGGCCAAGATAGGTGACTTCAAAAAGTCAGAATTCACACTTTGAGAACCTTGCACAGATGTGGTGCTCTTGAAGCTTGATAGGATGAAAATAAGATGTTCTTCATGTTCTTCCATTGATATAGAATATGCGAGAATATCGTCGAGATATACCACCACCAATTAACAAGATAGTCCAAGAATACAAAGTTCATGAGGCAAAAGAAACGAACAGATGCTCAAAACACTTTCTGAGCTCAACGCTCTTCGAAAGATCAACATCAAGAGCAAGGGTTCATGTTGAAAGAGATGCATTGGAAGAATAGATTATCTTGCCCTTCGGGTGATAGAAGAGATGTCGAGTTGTCCATATAGTTGATCGGATCACCGGTTGCAAAGATAACGAGATCCTGGATAAGGAAGCGATGATAACTCATACATTTAAGCAAAACTATCAGATATCAACGGATGAGATTCTCCTGTATCAAAGAGAACCTTTGTGGATATGGAATTCCAAAAGATATGAAGCACGACAACGGATGATAATCCACCGTAATGCCTTAAGAAATCTCTAGATTGCCAAAGATACTTGGTTATGACATATATACGATAACAGTATAACTCAGAATCACAAGAGATATCTACCATCATTTAGAGAAATAGAATGATAGCATTGACCATATTACACTCATGATAAGTGTCATATAGATATACCAAGAACCAAATTACACTCATAAGTGGATCAATGCAAGCTATGCATTTAGCCCAAAAGAATTTGCAGATGAAGTAAAAACTTCAGATTGAAGCGTCGTTAGCAAAAGATCGAGTTAGCATAGACATGCCGACAAAAGAAGGTGAAACTTGTATCACACACGACTAAAAAGGAGTGTGGAAACACATATGTATCAAAGAAAATATTTCCGCATTTTCGGCATTGAAATACCAACTAGATGCAAAAACAACTTAACATATAGATATTAGCAATTCCACATTCTGTGAAAGCATGCCGGAAGGAAGAACACCCTTAACAAGATTGCGTCGGTAAAAAGAGTAAGACAGATCACATATGTTTACAAAGAGTCGGATAGATCGCATCGGTTCACGTATAAGCATGTCGGTATGGAATGTACCTACAGTTGATCACCAAAGGCAGATTGCGACAACAAAGTTGGGTGCAACAGATAGACAAGGAATTAACACACATCCTATGGTACTACGGAAACCCCAAACACGTGAATCCTAGTTTGAATTTTTAGATGAGAATAGAAAAACATTACACTTCCTTACTAGAAAAGGATGGGTGAGTGGGTAACAAGAAAAATGGAAGCAGTCCTACTCTCACGTTTAGTTTTTCCCTAGTATACATAGCTACCAAAATATTTTCTAGACTGAGAACGACCATCTTGGTTGATACCCTGAAGGGTGGAATGGCTCTGATACCAGTTGTAATACCTCAGACCCTATGGTCTAAGCTCAAGCCTGGATGAACCAAAAGTGGACATGACATACTATCCTAGGGCCGCGCAGCCACACACAATAGGCCTATGATGACTTCAAGTGCACAAACCAATTGTAGCTAGTTTCAAAGTAAAGATATCAAACCCACATAGAGCTATTGGTAAAGGTCTTTATGCCCTCGTTACTATCTACCAAAGGATACTTATAAGCTGCCTTTGATCTCAAGTAAGGGTGTTTGAAAGGTTTATGGTTGTTTGCAGAAAAGTAAATAAAACAAGTAAAAGTAAACAAGTAACAAGTTTGTGTGAAAGTGCGGTTGAACTCAGTAGGGCTAAAACGTTCTCAGGGATGTAGATACACCACTAGCATAGTATTATTGTTATATGTAATCAAGATAACATACGCCTTGTATCATGATATGTGTGGAGAGAGACCCATAATAGATGTTCACTACAAGGCTCGTAGGAAGCCACTTCGTTGAGCCAAGAGTGAGGTCACCTCTAAATAACCACTACGATTTCTGAGAGCAGTCACCCATACAAACCACCACAATTAAGGGTTTCCCTATGGATATCGTAATTAGCTTAGGGAGTTCCTCTTTAATCCTCCTTTGACCATGCAGGTTACGAGCCGATGCCAATCTGTCATAGGGCATTCCGGGTACGCTTCCAAGACACATCCAAAGGATTTCTCCCTCCCTTTAGTCCTGAGGACAAATGATATGCGGCCGACTACACATACCATCTAAAGAGAGAGATCAAACACAAATCATAATTATATCATAGATAAGCAAGTAATATGGACACAAGAATATATCATCTTTATTACAAGTTCATAATGGTTCTAGGGTTTCTCCATCTCCGCAAGAGCAAAGGAACTACTCACTCATGGAAGTAATCAACAACATCATCATAATCAACCGAATGGATAAAAGTACGAAGGTACATCTAATGCAAACCATAATTGAATCTAGAATTACAACGAGATATAATAGATGAAAGGGGGGGTAATGTTGATAATGGAGATGCAGCGATTGATGATGAAGGGGATGATGCGTTGTGCTCCAATGATCCGTGAAGCAGATGGAATTTCACCCCAGCCAAGTTCCTCCTTCAGATCCCTCTTGGATGTAGTTTTTCGTGGTTTCTGGTGGCTGTGTATGTCGGATCTCCTCCTCGTCTTCGCCAGGAGAAAGTATTTGACGAGGCGGTCACAATGGCATCAGGTACGGGCAGACGGTACAAGCGGGCTTCGCCCGTACTAGTGGCCGTTATCGGTACTAATGCCTCCTCCTTGCTTGGTATTCTTCCAGGTGCGAAGGTAAATTCATAAAATGACTTTTATCACTTAGAAATATCATATAATTACACAATATGACAACTCTAATTGATATGTTCATATATGACTCTATGATTTGGGATCCTGTTGAAACAACCACAAAATAGTGTGTGTAGACACGGTGAAATACAAAGACCCCTACTCTATTTATGCAAAAATGAAAGGTAAATATGCTTCAATTTTGGACTCATCAACTCCCCTAAGCTTGCCTCTTGCTCGTCCCGAGCAAGATAATGGATTATGTACAAGATCATCATGTTCATGAGACACGAGTCATTAATATAAATGAGGTAGCAATTGAAAAAGGAATACAACATCAGATGTAGAGATACTTTAGGGGTATTACCATACCCTAACACATTAAATAACTTAGAGGATTCCACACCTTTTCTAGTATTAATGAATTCATAAGAAGCTACTAGTGATTCAACATATCATATAATCATAGAGTTTAGAGATATATGGCACTAAGTTTTAGTAATGAAGATTCATGATCATTCTTCTTTTTTCTATGTTTGATTCTTTTGATAGTTGCTTTCTTTTTCTTTTGATAACTATATGTCTATATTTTTACCTAGTCCTCTTTTTCTTTTTCCTTTAGCACAGCTATTTGATCATGCTCACTACTTCAATGGCTTTCAAAAAACTCTTGATTATAATATGCTACTAGAATTCTTCTTCTCATAACTTAATCAATACTTTTGTTGGTATGGAAGTCCCTAAAATCATGACAGTTGTACAAGTATCATAACACTCAACCTAGTTGAATCATCTAATATAATAATCATGAATCAAACACAACTTTAATTATCATAAAGTCGCACAACTCAATGGATATGAATCTTCTCTTGAAAAAATGGAGCTCAAAGTTGATGCAACTAATGTAAATTCGGAAATTAAAGTCTAACATGCGTGCAGAAAAGTAAACATGCTAAAATTGTAAGATAAATTATAAGGTTCTCACAGACTCCCCAAGCTTCGAATCAAGCCGGGTGGATCAAATAATCCCTTGCGATTACTTACTCCTTTTTGGGAGTATAGAAGTCATCATCTTCCTCTTCTTCATCTGCCTTGAGGCTGCAAGCTTGAGCAATACACGCAAATCGAGTGGACATCTCTATGATGCCAACATGCAATTCTTTGATTACCTTGTTTAAGGTCTTCCTATCATTGGCCATCTCCATAATAATTTTGGCAGGAGTTGCACTCTACCGTTGATGCCATCAACCTTCTTTTTGAGATCTTTGCTCATCATCCAGTAAGAGTCAAATCCTTCTCCAATGGTTTCAACACAAGCTTTCTAAATCTTTTCAAGGTTCTTGATCTTTTCTTGAATCTCATATTGGTTTTCCTCTTTTATAGAAGAGGTTCTCAGAGGGGATTTATGACAAGATCCTTGAAGGTTATACCTGTAGAGGTTGAGTGGAGATTCTCTTTTGTTCCTTCCTTGTTCCACGTGTCTAAGCATCTCCAACTTTTGCGGGAACATGTCTTCCCAATTGGAGAGTGGATCCACTTGTGAGGACTCGCGGTTCGAGGAAGATGAAGTATCTCCTTCGGATCCCTTCTTCTTGGCTTGTTCTTTAGAGGCGTGCTCCTTCTTGGTCCATATCTGGTTAATATGAAAAGGCTGCATGGACCTTGAGTAATCAAGTGAGATCTGAGGTTTCATTGTAAAGAGAAAAAAGAGAGCTTTAGATCTAAAGCAAGATGGAAGAGAACAAGAAAGAAGAAAAGTGCAAATTAAAAGCCAAAATCAGTAGATTAAAGGGGTTTAGGTCGGTCGCGAGCTGTGGTACGGGCGGGCTCCACCTATACCGCGCCCCTGTACGGAATTCTTACCCCTTTTTTTGGATGCGGGTCGGATAAACGCGGGGAAAACAGAGCCGATAATGACCATCGGTACGAGCGCATGTGCCCGTACGGCCCGGCCGTACCATATCGACGAAAATCAGCATTGGTACTCCGACTGTTTAACGACCACTAGTACGGGCGCGTCCGATCGTACGGTCCGCCTATACCAGGTCAAAAAATAGCTCGGAATAACCAGAAAAATTGGTTGAGTTAAAAAATAGAATTAACTAAAAAGTTTCCAAAGTAGCAGAACTAAGTATTTAAACTTTGTTACCTAACTTTCTCTTGTTGTATTCTTCGGCCGGGACTAAAGAGATCAATTCCACACTGTTTACCTCGCAACCTCTGTAATGCTTCAATCGCTGCCCATTAACAATCCAGGGTGAAGAAGAGGGCGTAGTATTTTTCAGCCTTACTGCTCCCAAAGAATATGCTTCTTCAACTTCATATGGTCCTTCTGACCTGGATTTCAATTTCCCTTAAAAAATCTTAAGCCTAGAGTAGTAAAGCAAAACTTTATCTCAAGTTTTAAATCCCTTTCCCTCTAATTTTTTATCGTGTCATTTCTTTACTTTCTCTTTAAATATTCTACTATTTCATAAGACCCATTCCTGAACTCATCTAAAGCATTAATATCCAAGAGTCGTTTCCCCCTACAGTTTTAAAGTCAAAGTTCATAGTTTTGATAGCCCACCGACCCTTATGCTCGGGTTATAATGGAAGGTGGCAATTTTTACCATAAACCATTTTGTATGGTGTTATTCCCATAGGATTCTTGAATGCTGTATGATATGCCCACAATGCATCATTAAGCTTCAAGGCCTAGTCCTTTCTTGACCTGTTCACCGTCTTCTGAAGTATGACCTTGATTTCTCTATTAGATAATTCCACTTGTCCACTGGTTTGAGGGTGGTAAGGTGAGGCTACCCGGTGGTCTACTCCATATTTTTGAAGTATCTTATCAAAAGTTCCCTTCATGAAATGAGTTCCACCATCAGTAATCAAAAATCGGGGTACTCCAAACCTAGGAAAGATGATGTCCTTGACCATCTTAATAGAAGTGGTTGCGTCTGCATGAGATGTGGGTATAGCTTCAACCCATTTATTAACATAGTCAACACCAACAAGAATATGAGTATAACCGTTAGAGGGAACGAATGGTCCTATAAAATCCATTCCCCACACATCAAATGGTTCTATTACTAAGTAATATTTCATATTCATTTCTTGTCTTTTACCTATATTAGTCATGCGTTGACAAGCATCACAATTTTTAACATATTCGTGAGAGTATTTAACTAGTGTAGGAAAGTAGAAACCGGACTACAAGAGTACGATTACCAGTGTGATGACCGCCGTTAGGACCATTGTGACAAGCCTTAAGGATGGCTTTTTCCTCGTGCTCAGGTACACATTTCTGGATTATCCCGTCTATTCCATGCCTGTATAGGTAAGGATCATGCCAAAATTAATATTTTAAACCATTAAAGAATTTCTTTCTTTGATTGTAATCCATTCCTTTCGATAAAAACTTGCCTACCAGGAAATTAGCATAATCTGCAAACCAAGGATCATGAGGTTCTACGACTGCAAGGTATTCGCATGGCATAAATTCGTTAATAGGAATAGGATCCTCTATGAGTCCTTCCATTCGTGACAAATGATTAGCCACAGGGTTATCCTTTCCTCTCCTATCTACTATCTGCTGGTCATATTCTTGTAGTAGCAAGACCCATTTAATTAGACATATTTCTTAGATAGAAGGTGCCTCAAAGCTTGATGGTCAGTATAAACTATTGCTTTTGAGTTGATAATATAGTGTCTAAATTTATCACAAGCAAATACAACAGCTAGGAATTATTTCTCGGTTGTCGCATAGTTACTTTGATCATCATTAAAAACTCTACTAGAATATTGAATCACATTGAGATTAGGTCCATCTCTTTGTCCTAAAATAGCCCCAATAGCATAGTCGCTAGCATCACACATAATTTCAAATTTTTCATCCCAATTGGGGGATTGAATAACCCGTGCACAAATTAGTTCCTTTTTAACTTTTGAATTAATCATCGCAATCTCTCTCAAAAGTGAAAAGGGCGTATTTATCTAAGAGACGAGTTAAAGGGGCAGCTATTTTAGCAAAATATTTAATAAAGCGTCTACAGAAACCAGCATGTCCAAGGAAGTTCTTTACTCCCTTTCATATCTTGCAGAATTGGCAACGTTTCTAAGGTAGCCAAATTTGAATCATCAATCCTAATATTATTTTGAGAAACCTTATGCCCGAAAGCTGTACCTTCCCTTACCATGAAGCGACACAGCTCCCAATTTAGAACCATCTTGGTTTGTTTACACTGCTTCAAAATTCTATTAAGATTATAGAGACATTTCTCAAAAGTAGTTCCATAAACCACGAAATTATCCATAAGGACGTCCATGGAACTTTCCACAAAACTGTCAATTTTTTTATAACACACTCTTGAAAAGTAGCAGCTGAGTTACACAAACCAAAAAGCATTAATCAATAAGCATAGCTTCCATAGGGACATATGAAAGTAGTTTTTTTATTGATCTTTGGGCTGGATTGCTATTTGCGAATATCCAAAATATCCTTCAAGGAAACAAAAGTAAGAATTAGCGGACATCATTTCCATTATATTATTAATGAGGGGCGGTTGCTTATGAATTTTTATGGTTTCTTTGTTCAACTTTCTGAAGTAAATACACATTCTATATCCTTCTATCATTCTAGCGGGGATTAATTCATCCTTATCATTATTAATTATTGCTACACATCCCTCCCTAGGTATGCAATGAGTTGGGCTCACCCACTTACTGTCCAAAATTGGATAGATAATACCACTGTCGAACATACGTATAAATTTTTTCTTACAACCTCTTTCATTTTAGGATTCAACGTTTTTTGATTATCAACAAATGGCTTAGCATCTTTAACCATAGATATCTTGTGAGTTACTATGGTGGGATATATACCTTTTATGTCATTAAGAGTGTATCCAAAAGTTTTGTGATGTTTGACAAGTACCTCTAACAACTTCATATTTTCCTCTAGAGAGAGCTTATCATCTAAAATCACTGGGCAATTACCTTTCTTATCTAACAATTCATACATGAGACCTGGAGAGAGAGGTTTTAAAACAAGGGGCGGTAGATCCTCGTCTGCTTTTCTTTCAAGTTCTTCAAATTCAACCCTAAGACCTGGCTCGACCTCTAGTGCAGGGTTGAGAATTTTGTCCAAATCTTATTTTGTAGAGTTGTTGACAAGCGAATCATCACTTGTCAAACTCCTCTCCATTAGGATTACAAAGTGCAAAAATAGATTGCTACCAATTCTTCAATAGTCTTCTCCTCCTTAATCTCAACTTTCTTATCATAGGGTAGTCTCGTGAATTGGCTGTAGTTTATTTCTACAGTTTCTTCACCAAGCTGCAAAGATAAAGCCTATGTTTTGTTGTCAATATCAATGTTCATAGAGTTGTAAAAACGATTGCCAAAAATAAGTGGGCAGGAGGGGTTCAAAAGTATTTCAATAATATGAAAATCAACTGGGTACACAAAGGCCCCAACAGAAATGCAAATATTGCGAAGTATCCCGTGAGTAGGATGAAAAGTTCAATTAGAAAACATAAAAGTAGCTTCTGATGGCTCAAGGTAAGACTCATCAACATGATCACGCAATTCTTCATAAATCATATAAGGCATGATGTTTATGGAAGAACTTAAGTGACAAAACCCTACATAAGTAAAACCTCCTAAACAAAAAGGAATTTTCTGTTGAATTCTATTCTTACCATCAAACTTGCCTCCTATCATCTTGGAGGATTCTTTACTTACCATTATCACTTCTTCCTTGAACATTTCAGGTTCTAGAAGTTCTTTTACTATCCTAATATTCTCTTTAATGGCTCCCAAATCCCTAGTTAACATTCCTATTCTTTTATTCCCTTCACTCTGCTATCCATTACTTTAGTTAGAATAGTTTCTTCCTCGGCTAACATTTTCTTTTGCAATTTCGAATATTTATCACTATGGAAAGTTTTAGAAGGTTTTTCTTCCATAGGTGGTGTATAGCGTTCCCAATCTTTTGGAATCTATAGGTAGTCAGCATAAGATCTAATAATTTGAATAATCATGCGATGGTCAAGATTAAAATTTGTAAGTGGTTTTTCTATTTTTCCTGAAGCTAGAATCTTTTTAAGCAATTGTACTCTATGAGATTCTCCTTATTGAACTCAGCCTCACAATAGGCTTTCTCTATCCTATTCACCGTGTCTAGCAAATTCCATGCCCTTTCAATACTGAAGTAAATGACCCATTGGTAAGGGAGTCGGGTTCATTTCTGTTATTATCATTCAAACCTGTGTAGAAGGTGTGTATCACTAGCCAAGGTGGGAAATTATGATGGGGACAATAATCAAGAAATTCCTAAAACCTTGTATATCCTTCATGCAAGCTTTCTTCAGGTTTTCCTTTAAAATTTGTGATCATGTGCCTTACGCCAAGAGTTTTTGTCATGGGAAAGAAATCAACTAAGAATAGAGAGGCTAGGCTCTCCTAGGAGTTAGTAGTTTTTGTAGAACTTTGGATGTACCAAGAACGGGCTTCATCAATGAGAGTTTGAGTAAAGAGGGCAAATTTAACCTTGTCCTCAATTTGTATAATGAGGTAGATAGTCCCAAAAATATCTTCAAAGAACCCCACATGCTCATACGGATCCTCAGTACCATCTCCTACAAAATTTCTTTGCATGCAAAAGATCCAAGAGAATGGGGTTAATATCATACCCTCTTGGGTTATTAGATTTTAAATAGGCGTCCATGGGCGAACCAGAATTCCTTACAGCCTCTAGCTATATTATATGTTGATACTCGCCCATAATGTATCACCTGAAACTGATAAACAACTTTAATAAAACAATGAGTAAAATAATTAACTAAGAACAAAGACCAAAATCGCTTTGTTCCCCGGCAACGATGCTAGAAAATAGCTTGATGACTGCAAATGCATAGACCAATTGTAGCTAGTTTCGAAGTAAAGATATGGAACCCATAGAGGGCTATTGGTAAAGGTCTTTATGCCCCTCGTTACTATCTACCAAAGGATACTTATAAGCTGCCTTTGATCTCAAGTAAAGGGTGTTTGAAAGGTTTATGGTTGTTTGTAGAAAAGTAATTAAAACAAGTAAAAGTGAACAAGTAACAAGTTTGTGTGAAAGTGCAGTTGAACTCAATAGGGATAAAACGTTCTCGGGGATGTAGGATACACCACTAGCATAGTATTATTGTTATATGTAATCAAGATAACATACTCCTTGTGTCATGATATGTGTGGAGAGAGCCCCTGTAACATCTCAAAAATATTAAAATGAGAATATCATTTTCCAATCAACCAAAATTAGGGTTAACAAAAACTAAGTTTAAAAACTATATGAAGGCAAGTGTGTGTTTATTAATGATGTATGAATGCATGTTATGCCATGTTTGTTTGTTATATATGATGAGAATTGGTTTAAGGATCAAAACAATACCATATAGGTTAAATCAAAACCCAACCATAGCAAAAGAAAATCAAAATATAAAGCATATGAACTAATGGTCATTTTTGCAAATGTTAACACTTAGCTCACTTTGGGCATCTCTATTAAATGATTTCAAACAGAAACAATTCCATTTCTTTTATCACCTTTCTAGACCAAGTGACAATGAACACAAGTGAGCTTTCAAAACTTACGAGAACAAATTCAAATCCATTTGAGGGAATTTTGAAAATTGAATCTAGTGTATGCATCAAGATAGCACTTTTTCAAAAACCATCAAAACTTTCTCCATTTGACCAATCCTTGCAACCAGAGACACTCAAGCTTAAGATCAACAAACCCATCAAATAGAATTTGAAAATTCAAATGTTTTTCTCTTGCGGCCATTTGATCGAACACTTAACGAACACTTAGCTAGGTACTCGCCCACACTCACCCCAGTACCAGCCCATGCAGTTTAGCCTTTCTCACTCAAGCAATTGACTAGTGCCACCCGTACCCGAGCTTACCATGCCGACCTGACATGGACATGACAATACATGCCTCACCACACTCGCTCACGACCACCAGGAGATAGCCGTGACCTCACCGCACCCGCTTGTGTACGCCTCGACCAACGCCAACCCGTTGAGACGCCAGCACAACTGCACCCATTTCTCTGTCCACCATGCCGACGCGCACGCCAAAGCCCCGAGAAATCCCGCGCGACCACACCATGCCTCGCTCTCTCCTTGCATCAATGCACTTGTCATGGATCCAGCAACCTCCCAGACATACTCGTTTGACCCCGTGCGATCTGTGACCACCGTACACCGTGACGAACGCCTGTTGTACCCGAGGATGGCATGGACGTCCCCGACCAATGGAGACCGTGCCACACCGCACCACTATGCGCATGATGATCGCCAAGAAGCCCTGCATTGGCCTACACCCTCCGCCATGATCGTAGCCCATTGTAACGACGTGGCCGACGAGCCCGAGCCATGCCCTAATGCTCCCTTCACTGGGGTATAAATAGACCCCACCCTTGCCTCAGAACGCACCCCACTCAACTCACCTCTCCCCTAGCAACCTCTCTGACCTATCCATGGAGCAAGCCGAAGCCAGCAGTGCCGGAATTTCACCGGAGCTCTCCGCTGCGGTGGAGCGGAGCCATCGCTAGGAGCCACCCCAGGAGATGTCGTGACCACCATTCGAACCGCCATCATCGACTAGTTCATTCGCCTGCACCGCCGTACCTAGCTAGAGCCCTGGTAAGCCCCCAACGAACCCTGCCGTAGAGCTAGGGTTGAATCCCTCGCGCGTCGTGCGACGAAGACGATGATGATGAGCTGTTGATCGTGCTCTAATCGTGCGGCTAGGAATCAATCCTACCGCTTTGCGTAGGAATACTCGCTGATGCGTGGGGCCAGCATAAATGAAGCCCGCTGCGCGTGCTACATAGCTGGGCCAACTAGTAACGTTCCCACGCGTGCCCACAGATTCAAATCTAGATTTTTTTCTTTTATTTCAAAACTCTATTCTGTAGGTGACTTTAAAAATTTAATTCAAGAAGTCACTGAACCAAATTACATGATTCCAATTTTTTTAGAAAGGAAATGAAAATCTCTAAACACTCCCATTGGATTCAAACACTTTGGAATTATAGATCACCCACAACAAAAATAACAAGGCATAGGCTTTTCTAGCTTAAAACATTTTTCTAAAATCAACCATAAATGCTTTTGCGTTGATTCCAATTGTCAAAAATCACATTTGCCATGCTCTATCTGAATAAGAAAAATATTTAGTTTTACATTCAGTAGTCATGGGCTCATATTAAAAGAATGTCTATATAGTCATTTCTAGTCATTTTAATTATATAAATAATCATATTATACTTTGTAATATATGACCTCTACTTTAAATCACATTCCCAAGTATTGGAATATGTGGTGATGGCATGTGTCAACATGATCCCATTATTTTATAATTGGAGAATTTTAAATCTTAAGTATTTTTCAATGAGTAGAAATTGCATTTCCAAAATAAGATAAATAAGACTATGTCACAAATTAAAGTGGTGATTGAGATGATGCTAGATCATCTAGTGTGAGACTTTGTGTGATAAATAGAAGTAGCTAAGTATTGTTTGGTGATTGTGCACCTCGTATTTATTTATAGACGCTAGTACCACCCCGGGCTATGAGGAGGAAGAGTTCTACGAAGAAGAAGAGGAGCACTTCGACAACTGTACCAACCAAGGCAAGATCCACTATGCAAGCTAACCTATGCAAGATGCACTATGCATGATATTGTGATGCAACCTCGATTGTACCAATCCCAAGTTTTACCTACAAGCTTTATTTTTTTCCCTTTACCAAAGTTTCTTAAATAGTTAAGTAGTTGGTGATTAGTGGAAAAATAGGATAGATGCCATCAATAGCACAGAAATAGGCTTGGGTAGTGACACTTGACTAGCACCCCTCAATAGTGATACCCTCATTGATAGTTGCTAGTGTTAAACTAATATTGATCACTTTAGATGGGAACACTTGGAGCAAATGATTATGCAAACCTTAGAATGATGAGTCATTCTATTGAAATGTTTTGACAGAGGTTATGAAACATAATGACTTGAAGATGATTTTGAATGAGGCGTGTGCCTTGATTTTGAATAAAAGTTGATGGTTGGGTTCGGATGCGATACCATTCTAGCTTTATTGTAGAACCACAATACCTGATTTGGGTAGGGCTTAACTGGAAGTTTATGTGTCTTTGTATGGGTTACCTCGCAGAAAAGAGGTTAAGCTGAGGCTACCTTGTTACTATGAATGACCACCTATGCAGTTCCCGGGATGTTGGATGGCCATGGATGGGAGGCCAAGCTCATAGCAGAGGTGCCTATACTAGGGTGTGTAATTGAAAGGTTAGGATTGATTATCCGCATACCAAGTATGATGATTCAAGGCTATCCCTAACGGATGTATCAAATTTTGTGGTGAAAGTGTTCCACCTCCGCAGAGTGTCAAACTATTCGAATAGCCGCGCCTGCGGTCATGGACAGTTGGATGGCCATACTGTTCCGTTGTCAGATGTTTTCAAAATGACTTATGACTTGAAGTGTGACTTTGACTTGACCATAATAGGGTTGTGGAAATGAAAACTAGGTTCCCACTTGAGTAATCTAGATAACTAAAATAGGTCTTTACTACTAAGAACTTATGAATTAAAACTAGCTTATTGCAAACAAGCCTAGAGATTAGGATTCCTACTAGAATTGTCTTACTTGTATTAGTGATAGTTTGCGAGTACTTTAAGAGTACTCATGGCTTTATCCCTGGCTATTCCCATGGCCAGACTATGAAGAGGACTATCCGGAGGATGGACATCAGGATGTCTATGATAACTAGGATCATCTCCCGTCGTCATCATTGCCTGTGACAATGAAGATGGAGTCGCTACTATGTTTATTTCTGCTGCTTTGATATGTATTAAGACTTGATCATGAGATCAACTATTTTTAAGACTATTATGGTTTGTAATGGATGAGGTACTGTGCTATCAATTCTGTTATGTCTCGCAAAAATTGTATTCCTAGGATTGCGATGTACGGTATAACAGGCATCTGGACTTAAAAATCCGGGTGTTCACAAGTTGGTATCAGAGCCATCCTGACCATAGGAGACCCTAGTTAGAATGTACATCTAAAAAACTTAGTTTCAAAACAAAGGAAGTGAGTATTTACGAAAACCTATTCTCACTCTTATCCTTGAGATTCTTTCAAAAAAGAGTTCACATGTTCCTCGATTTTTTTTGCAATTCTACATAAAATTTGACACACTTGATCACCTCACTAACTTACTCATCCTAATTTCTTCTAGATGGAAGTCAAGTACAACAAGTTCTATCAGCTTGGCAATGGAGGAGACCTCATCTTTGAGAGGGACTTGAGTCAGCTAGCGGAGTTTCTCGGACGCCCGCATCCAGAGTTCTATGGAGCGCAACTCAATGGTCAACTAGGAGGAGAATTGCAGTGGTTGATCGCTGTAGATCTGAGAGGAAAGATGGAGCCACCACCTCGGAGAAGATACAGTTCACTGTGAGGGAGAACAACTGGCTGGATGGATTAGCTAGAGCAATGCAGGAAGCACTTGCCCATCTGTGTGTGCAGAATATCAATCAGATCAATGGCACTCGCTTCGCTCACTATGCAAGACGTGCCTCTATGGGAGAGCCCTTGGCCATGCCAGGACATCCGGAGCTGAGGCATCATGTGGATCACCTCGACTTCATGTTGCACGAGACCCAGAAAGAGCTGGACAATGCCCGTGCCTACGTGAACCATAAACACACTATCAAAGAAGAGAAGAACCACACTCTCACCATCCTAGCTAACGAGCGCAAGACACTTCGCTGCCAACATGACAAGAAGGACCGCATCATTGCTCGCCTCCGTCAAAAGGTGGAAACCCTTGAAGAAACCATCCATGACCAAGAAATTCAGCTTGAGAAGAGGGAAGAGGAAGGTGAAGATCTTCGTAGGGATATCACCTCTTTCCTAAGTGATGATGAAGACTATCTGGAAGACACGAACATGGAGTTCCACACCGACGAGGAAGACAAGGATTTCTGAGATGACGAGGAACACACCGGTTCCGATGATGAACTAGTATCACTAGAGCACTGTCGTAGGTGTGAGTTTGTATTCGGTCCCAATGTATCGTAGAATGGCAGAATGGTTCTTAAAACCATCTGCTTGGTAGTTGTGGTGGGTTGTTTGGAATGTGTTGCTTAGAAGGAATGAAAAAGAGTTGTTGGGTGTTCAAACCTTAGCAAAACCCTAGTTTAAAGCTTTTGAACCATACCCATAAGCCATAGAAATTTCCCTCTTGTCTTATGATCTATCTCAATCTTCAGATGACTCGCGGCAACCCCGGTGGGAGCAGCTCATCCTAGGATCCAATGCTTTAGATTCTACAGATGCTTGTATCAGATCGAGAGGCCGGTAGAGCCGAGTGGCAAGGCAATCTCACCACTCTTCAGCAGATCTCCCAGATGGTGCACAATAACCAATGCCATGGAAATAAGGATCACCATGGATCCAAGCTAAAGAACTTTCAAAACACTAATCCTCCTATGTTTAGCAAATATGAAGAGCCCTTAGATGTTGATGACTAGCTGCAATCGATGGAGAACAACTTAGAAGTTGTAGGAGTAGATGCTGCGGAGAAAGTACTGTTTGCCACCCACTATTTGGCAAGTTATGCAAGATCCTGGTGGAATAGCACTCGTACCATGAACAGAGGACAAATGATGACTTGGGAGGAATTCAAGATCAAGTTCAGCAGGACTCATGTGCCCCTAGGTTTGATCAAGAGGATGAGGGATGAATTCAAGGAGTTGAAGCAAGGAAGGATGACTGTGGTAGAATACCGTGACAGATTTCTGTCTCTGGCTAGGTATGCCCCCGATGAGATCGACACTGAGGCAAAGAAGAAGGAAAGATTCCTGAATGGCTTGCATGATGAGATGTAGACAGTGTTAGTCAACATTCCTTTTGACGATCTGGAAGCCCTAGTGGATTATTCTATCCAGATGGAAGGAAAGATCAATCAAGCCAGTGAGAACAACAAGCGTCGTATGATGCACTAGCCTAGACCCCACCATACCCCTAAATAAATCCCTAGCTCGTCTGCACGATTTGCATCAAGACGCAACAGGACACCTATGTCCCATCCGAACTTTCCCAATCGTGGAAGAGGAAACCCGAGGCCCGGAGGCCACAACACCAACAACAACACCGGCAACCCCCATAAATTCAACCATGCACCACCAAGGTCTACCAATCACCACAACAACAACAACAATACTACCCCAAGGACTGGAAGCAATGTTGTGCCTATTGCCGGGAAGTACAAGTCAATGGTAACCTGCTTTGAATGTGGAGTTACGGGTCACTGTTGGGCCATGCAGAGATAAACAACACTTTTTCCCTAATGTGGTACTCCCAAGATCCAGCTCAGGTTATAGGCCACAAGATTACTGCTAGACGCGCAGATGCGGAAGTTGATGTAGCGCGTCGAAGAAGTACCAAACGATCCCATGGACAGCCCTCCGAATCCCGCGAACTCCTTCGCTAGATCCACACAAGCTTCTCCGTCTCCCGCGCCGCACGTGCAACGCTTCTACCGGTATCCACACATACAGGAAGGATTTTCGGACGGAGGATTGCTAGATCCTGTCTAGCCTGAAATGGAAGTGGAGAAAGTGAGAGCTAGGTCAGGGACTATCCTTTGTCACTCCACTTATATACACTCCTAGTTGGGCTCAACGCTTGAGGCCCATCTAGGCTGTATTCCAATCTCCACATGGATCTAATCCACATGGGCTCCTTACCCTTAAGTGTGTGACCCTGCAGGTTCACGTACACCTGGACACGACATGAGCTACTCCTCCAAGTATCTCGTCATGGATTTGAGTCCAACTCACTCCCATGAACACTTGGTCTCAAGTCGATAGTTGGTAGCGACCTCTAGCAAGACGTGCCAACTCCCAAGTGCCGTAAAGTTAGAAGAAAAACCTTCAATGTGACTTTCGTCCAAGTCCCTTTGCCACACGATATATCTTTTAAGCTATAGACGAGTAGTTTCCATCCCTTTAATAGCTTAACTCTCTTATCGTACCATGATATGTAATTCACTAGACCAACTCTTAGTCTGACTCCTCAATTAACACTTAACTGAGTAGCGCATGGCCATGCTTTCGAATCATATCACACGAGAGGGCCTAGAGAATATCTCTCCATTACGGAGGAGCAAATCCCATCTTGGTAATCCACGTCACGTAGCTTGCTTCACAACCAACCCGAACTCTACCTTTATAACTGCCCATTTACGAAACATCGTTTGATAGAACCTAAGTTGGCGATCCACAACTCGGATAATGCAATCACCTCAGGTCAAAGGATTCCATTGCTTGAGACTGCAAATGACAACATGCTCGTTGCATCTCAATTGCGGGTTAGTCCGACTTGCTAAACTCTTTAGCCATATCAGTGTAAGTCGGAATAGCATCACCATGCCCATGATAAGTGGAACCGTGTCATCAGCCAACCTACACATTGGTCTAAGTTGTGTGTCCAACACAACCTCAACGACCAAGGACAATCTAGTATGAACAATCATGAATATGTAGTTCCACAACTGAATCATGTATTCAGTGATACATATCTGATGTTCATACAAGGACAGCTTTACTTTACGAATACTTTGGGAAATATCATCAACCATGATTGCCTCTAGGGCATATTCCCAACAGTCTCCCACTTGCACTAGAGTCAATCATCTCGACATCACATATCTAGGCATCTAATGCCCATGGCTCTTACGTGCACCTCATGCTTAGGCTGTGGAAGTGGCTTTGTCAATGGATCTTCAACATTTGCATCTGTGTGTACCTTGCATAGCTTGATATCACCTTGATCCACGAACTGGCAAATCAGGTGGTATCGCATGAGTATATGTTTGTTCTTCTGGTGTTGTTTAGTTTCCTTGGCTTGTGCAATAGCACCATTGTTGTCACAATACATGTCTAACAGATTGGACGAGCCCTAAACCACACCAAGATCAATCAGGAAGTTCCTGATCCAAACAGCTTCCTTTGCTCCCTCTGAGGCAGCAATATACCCAGCCTCTGTTGTAGATGCAAACATAGTCTCTTGCTTGGAACTCTTCTAGCTCACAGCCCCTCCGTTCATTACGAACATGTACCCAGATTGCGAACAAGAATTATCTAAGTAAGTAAGGTAACTCGCATCCGTGTAACCCCTTACACTGAGTTCATCCTCACCTCCATAAACTAGGAACACATCCTTAGTCCTTCTCAAGTACTTAAGAATGTTCTTAACCACTGACCAGTGGATTTCTCCAGGGTCAGCCTGGTATCTGTTCACAACACTTAGAGCATAGGAAACATCTGGCCTAGTACAAATCATGGCATACATGATGGACCCGACTGCCGAAGCATACATAATCGAACTCATCCTACTTCGCTCATCAGTTGTTGAAGGACACTGAGTCTTGCTAAGTTTTATGCCATGGGACATCGGTAAGAACCACTTCTTAGACGATTCCATGTTGGACTTCTTCAACATCTTGTCCAAATATGTACTCTGACTCAATCCAATGAGCCGCTTGGATCTATCTCTATATATCCTAATTCCTAGTATATAAGTTGCCTCACCCAAGTCCTTCATTGAGAAACTCCTTTCCAATGACTCCTTGGTTTCTTGCAACATCTGGACATCATTTCCAATCAATAATATGTCATCCACATATAAGATCAGAAAGTTTACTTTGCTCCCACTAAACTTCTTGTATAAACAAGAATCATGATCACTCTTGATGAAGCCAAACGATTTGACTACCTCACCAAAGCGAATGTTCCAACTCCGAGATGCTTGCTTCAACCCATAAATGGATTTCTGAAGTTTGCATACCTTGTCAGCATTAGCCAGATCGACAAAACCCTCGGGCTGTATCATATACACGTCCTCGGTTAATTTTCCATTAAGGAAAGCCATTTTGACATCCATCTGCCATATCTCATAGTCGAAATAGGCTGCTATAGCTAACATGATCCGAACTGATTTAAGCATCACTACGGGTGAGAAAGTATCATCGTAGTCAACTCCTTGAACCTGCTAGAACCACTTCATGACAAGCCGTGCTTTATAGATAGAAACGTTTCCATCCATATCAGTTTTCTTCTTAAAGACCCATTTGCACTCGACGGGTCTTGCACCGTCTGGCAGATCAACCAAGTTCCAAACTTGATTATCATACATGGACTTTAACTCGGATCTCATGGCTCCAAGCCACGACTCAGAATCAGAACCCACCATCGCTTCCGAATAAGTTGTCGGCTCATCACTATCTAACAGTAATACATCACGAACACTTCGCAATCTTGCCGATCTTCGCAGTGTAGGTGCAGCTGCTGGCTCAGCTACCACGACTGGCTCAACCTCCAAGGCTTTCACCAAATCACTACTGACCGGTTCCTCTTGAACTCCTTCGAGCTGCACCATACTCCCACTGACTTCCCGACTGAGAAACTCTTTCTCAAGGAAGACACCATTCCGAACGACAAACACTTTACCCTCTTCTCAGTTGTAGAAGTAGTAACCCAAGGTTTCCTTTGGATACCCAATGAAAATGCACTTATCCTACTTGGCTGTAAGCTTGTCTGACTGCAGTCGCTTGACAAATGCTTCACAACCCCAAATCTAAAGGAAAGACAAAATCGGCTTCTTGCCAGTCCACATCTCATGTGGTGTCTTCTCGACCGATTTTGATGGTACTCTGTTTAGTGTGACGCTGCAGTTTCTAGACAATAACCCCAAAATGGTAAAGGTAGATCTGTCAGACTCATCATTGATCGTACCATGTCTAACAAGGTATGATTCCTCCTTTCTGATACACCGTTTCTCTGCGGTGTTCCTGGAGGAGTGAGCTAAGGAACTATTCCCCAACTCTTCAGATGGTCATCAAACTCATGGCTCATGTACTCGCCTCCTCGGTCCGACCAAAGAAACTTTATTTTCTTGCCGAGTTGATTCTGTACCTCATTCTGGAATTCCTTGAACCTTTCAAAGGCTTCCGACTTATGTTTCATCAAGTAGATATATCCATACCTATTCAAATCATCAATGAAGGTAATGAAGTACTCATAACCACCTCTGGCTGTCGTGCTCATCAGGCCACATACATCACTATGTACTAGCCCCAATAAGTCAGACGCCCTTTCACAACTCCTTGCAAAAGTTGTCTTGGTCATCTTGCCTCGAAGGAAGGATTCACATGTCTCGAACGACTCCAAGTCGAACGAAGTTAGGAGTCCATCATCATGGAGCTTCTTCATGTGTTTCCAACTTATATGACCAAGTCGATAATGCCAAAAGTAAGTCATATTCAGATCATTTGGTTTTAACCTTTTCACATTTATGTTATAGACCGACCCACCATCAAGATTCAAAATAAATAACCCGTTCTGAATGGGTGCAAAGCCGTGAAACATATCATTCAAATATAAAGAACAACCATTGTTCTTAATATTTGACTCATAGCCTTGTCTCATCAAGCATGAGGCAGAAATGATGTTTCGACTTAGCACTGGAACATAATAACAATTATTTAGTTCCATTAAGAATCCTGAAGGTAAATGAAGTTGCATCATGCCGACTTCCAATGCAGCAACTCTTGCTTTGTTGCCGACCCGAATGTCAACCTCACCTCTTGCTATGTCCCTAGTTCTTACCATTCCTTGCAACGAGTTGCAGATATGAATGACTAATCTGGTATCATATACCCAAGACCTACCGGGTGCATCAGCAAGATAAAGGTCTATAACATTGCAAACAAGTGTACCTGAGTTGCAAGTCGCACCTCCACTCTTGGCTTTATCCGCCAAATATTTGCTGCAATTCCTCTTCCAGTGGCCATCCGCCTTCCAATAGAAGCAAGCGGAACCGGCTGAAGGAGATGCCTTAGTGTAGCACCCCGGTAAAAACACTACTAGAAAATCGCTTCGTGTTTCTGTTTTGTGCATCATCATGACCGCATGCTCATGTCATCATGCCACATTACATTTGAGCATTGTCATGTCATCATACATATTTTTGCCTAAAACTATTTTCAAAAAGCCTATCTTTGTTTTCTAAATATCCTCCATCTTTATTTCAAATCAAAACCCGGTCCTTCCAGATATTTTATTTTGTCTACAAACTACTTACAAAAGACTATTCAAAACAATAAAAAAAATACTTTATCGGGAGAGGCAGCCGCAGGCCAGGCCTAGCCCGCAGCCACCTACCACCCCGCTACAAAACGAACCCTAGCTACCCAGAACCAGTCTAAACACTAATCTCCATCTAGTCCTAACCCTAACCCTACCCAGCCGCCGCAACGGCACATAACCAGCATGCACCCACACGCACACGTCGCCGCGCCTGTGTCCAGCTGCCCACCACACCACAATGCGCTACCCTACCTGACACGCCCCGCGGTACAAGACCCAATCGTGCACCCTGCGACACGCCCTCTCCCATGTCGCTCACGAACCCCTCCCTGGCACAACTCTCTGCCCACTCCCCTGACCCGGCAGACCCCACCCCACGACGCGACCCGCGTCGATCCCACGCCACCTACCCCGCGTCCTTCCTCATGACCCCCACCTTCCTTCTCCTCTGTTCGCCACCAACCCTGCCGCCAACGACCGTGCCTTCCTCTCTCCTCCCTCTCGCTCTTCTCTGGCCGGACCCCGAGATCCGCCGTTTGACACTGAAGCCGGCCGCGCTTCCTCGTTGTGACTCCCCGCCTCTCCGCCTCATCGCCTCCCCGGCCTGCAGCACCTCTGCTCGACCGCCCTCCGCCGTCAGCGCGGGTCATGCCTCGGCGAGCTCTTCGTCGCGCCATCCCCTGGTTCCCGGCAACCGCCAGTGCTCCCTCGTCTCGCCCCGCGTGCACGAGCCCCGCATCGATGTCCTCTTGTCGATGTCGCCTCCGCCTGGCCGTGTCGTACCGCTACCGTTGCGGACCCCTGCGGCTGCCCAGAGCCGTCCGAGAGCTCTACCGCCTCGGCCCTCTTCTCCTTCTGTGGCCCGAGATCGTTCCGCATGCGCCTCTGCCTGAGCCATGACCGTGGCCTCTGTACGCTCGTAGGGACCCATCTGCCACCGGGAGCTGGTCCCAAATACGTGAGTTCATGGCACTATTGTGTGTTGTTACGGTGTATCAGATGCTAGGGCCTTTCTAACTAGCTATGGTACGTTCAGATGCTGCTAGCTATGTTCGAGATGGTGTGGTATCGAAGTGCTGTGACGAGCTGCAGATGATGATCTTCATGCGGCGTTGCGAGAATGGTACTGTGTGGTAAGCCTCCGGATGCGTTGTGACGTGGTGCAACCGCTGTTGTTGTGGATTATCGACCTCGATTTCGAACCTCCTGCCGGACGAGAACAAGACGCTGTGCAAGGGCATTAGTGTCCTCGACAAGATCATCGTGACATTGCCAAGATCTCCCGAAGGCCCACACACGGATGTGAACCTTTAGACATCTCCTTTGCGGATTTGAATATGCCGAGACCCCGAGTGCGCCGACGTGGATCCGATGACCGGACCTGAAGACCGATCCTAGATCCGAAGTCCAAACCCTGAAGCTCCGACCCTGAAGACCGATCTATCCGGACCCGACCCTCTCAGAACCAAGACCTTCGCCCCTAATGTGATCCCCTATCTGAGACCCCTATTTTTATAATATGACATTGTCACTTGTTGCATATTAAATCATTCATATTCGCATACATATTGTGGTTGTTTAGGGGGGTATTTAGACGTTTCACATAAATTAAATATGGAGGCTATATGTAGGCAATTCTAGTCTTATATTGCCTCTATTTAAATTTGTGTAGCGAATCGATGCCATGTTTTGCCTTGTTAATACAACATTTAAATTGCAGGGTAGCTAAATAACTTGAACCTTCTAATTAATTGTCGGGACATTGGTTCCACTTAATATTGCCCAATTGTACTACATCTTTGCCATGGCATGCATCATACATGCATCATGCTTGATCTTCTATCGTAGTATTAAATAGTGCATCCGGTGTTTCTTTAGTGCTTTGGTTCTTCACGGATTACGCCGTTGAGTTGATGCGAGTATCGACAAGTTCTTCGGATAATGTATCTTCGGCAGTGTTTCCCAGGCGAGCATTCTCCCCATTCTACCTATTTTACATTTATAGTCTTTATTTCCTCCTGTTGATCTATTGCTATCCGTGTCGTGATGCTTTAGTGTTCCATACCAGATATATTCCGTGCAGCCTTTATATTGCCTTGGACACCTCCTATTACCTATTGTTTGGTAGATAGATGGTCTTGCTAGTCGTAGTCGCTTGCTCAGGTGCGATCCCGTGTCATGAAGTACCACACAGTTGTCGGAATGTTGTCATTTGCTTTACGGTGGAGAGGATCATGACTTTAAATACAACTATTAAATTGCTAGGATAACTAATGAAAGAGGCACCGGTGGGCAATATATGCTATTTGGTTTTTCTTGTCCACTTGTGTCCCGTAGGCCCCGAGTACTTGATACCTGTTCCTTGATTATTCGCACTATCCACATCTGGGAGACCCTATGGATCCCCCTTAGCCAGAGCTTGATTCATTTCTTATTTCTTGGGGCCAAAAAGTAGTTTGGGGCGTTATTACTATCCTGTACTTATGCCATGTTTTACTGCTTTATTTATGATTGTGCGTGGAGCACCTGTACTGTTTTGGAACGTGGAATGTTTTCGCGGTATCGACAAGCCCAGTCACACTTTCGGGTTCCCAGTCGTTTACATCCATTGTCACAAACCCTGGATCCGTCTCAGAGCCGGCCAACTTCGTTACGGGTAGCTTAGTGGGGTGGCCCCCTGAAATATTTTATGAATCCTGTGATTGCTTTGTCGTGAAAGCCTCGTTGGGTTTTGATTTGGTTTTTCCCAGGTTGATCGTGTGTGTGTTGCTATTTGTGCACCCCTGCAGGGTAAATCTTTCTGAAAGCCGTGTCCGTGGTTATGGACGACTTGGAGCACAGTATCTCGATCATAGACAAGCATAACTAAAGTAGTCCTATAAGTTTGACATAATATGAGACTAGTAATCAGCTTCACTACAATGGAATGGACTATAAAAGTGCCAACAACTGGTGGAACTGGGGTGTATCGTGTCATGTTATACATGCCTAGTAAGTATCGCAACTCCAATGGAATGAAATAAAAGTGCCAACAACTGCTGGTTTTGGGATGTCACATGCTAATTGTATCTGACTAGTAAGTATTGCAACTACAATGGAATGGTTAACTAAAACTGCCCACGGCTTATGATATTAGGATGACTCATGCTATCTATATTTGACTAGTAAGTGCTGCAACTATACTGGAATGAATAAAACTGCCAACTGTGTGAGTTCCTTGGTTTGACTTCCTCGTTTGGTCTCGAGGGGGAAATACCAGGATGGGTATGACTGGTGTTAGTATCAGGTTGGTCCTGAATAGATATTTCTTATCCCTCTCTAATAGCCGATAGTGGTTTCGAGTCTCTATAAGTTGTTCAGTGCATGCTGCGCTGCCGCTTCAGTCCACCATACCTATGTAGGTGAGAGCCGCTGAGTTCTAGCCTCGCCGTGTACTGGCCTCAGTACTGTCCGCTCCCTTTTTCTTTTGCCCTTTGTCGGCACCCCTTTTGTTTTAGCAGGTATGAGATCGATGTCGTTAGCAGGGTTACCCTTCCGGCTTAGCTTGGGCAGGGTTATGGACGCCATTTGTTATTCTTAAGGGCTCTTAGCCCCATTTGCATCTTATCCATACTCGGATGTTGTATCATTTTCAAGGTGATTTGGATCTTTGTATTGTATATCGGTATTCTTGACTCATGGAGTTGTTGTTGTATATAAATGTTCTGTGGGTTCCATCATGGACTAATGTGTAATGATATTACTTTGTTTTCCACCCGCATGCAAGTGCCTGGTGGGCATCTTTGAATCATTTCTATGTGGATTTGGCAGGAATCGCTAAAATCTGCATAGGGCCGATTCGAGGGTGTTACAAAGTGGTATCAGAGCTCAGCAGTTGTGATACCCCACTGGTCCAGCCTGTAGGATAACCTAGCTAACGGCCGTTGTAGAGTGTCCAAACTATTATCGAAAATTGGTTGGATAGATCTCATTAGGTCTGCTTTTACTCCTTACCCCTATGCTATTCTCCTCTTACCTTCGCGTGTTTTGAATATGCTCTCTTGCCTTTCTTCGGGTCCAGGAATTCTCGTGGTTGGGTTTCCGTCGTACCTTTAGGGTTTCGATTCCTTCCTCTTGCAACGGTGTTTCTATATCCAGTCTTTATTCTATCCGAGGAACCCTTCATCTGTTGTACCTTTCAGTGGATCAAAATCCACTGAAATCTTTCTTTGTATCTTCCGCTGTTTTCCAACGCGGCGACATCATCTGTGTCAGATCCGATGAAGAGTTTGCATCACTCCCTTGTTCTCCAGAAATTGTTTGTCGAGATCTTCAGTCTTAATTCTGTGAGTTGGTTACATAATTCTCCTATTCATGTGCAGAGTAATGCTTTGGGTGCGTGATGGATTGATCCCCATCTGACTACTCTTATCATTCGCTTTTGTATATTGGATTGGAGGATCAATGCAACTTTACTCCTTTCACGAAAGTTAGAGGTGGCCTTATGTTTTGATACCTTTAGCTTCATCCTTTGTTTCTCTGGAGTGTTCTCTCGACGAACGCGAGTGGCGACCCCTTGTTATTGGTGTTGCCGATTTCAAGATAGCACAAGAATCTTTATTAGTGGTGTCGCGAGGATCGACATGAAGTAAGAAGATTCAGATAGTCAGCCTTCTTCCTCGTACCAGGAGGCGGATCTCGAGGGCGAGATCCATTGTTTGTGGTGTCGAATTGTAGCACCCCGGTAAAACCACTACTAGAAAATCGCTTGGTGTTTCTGTTTTGTGCATCATCATGACCGCATGCTCATGTCATCATGCCACATTGCATTTGAGCATCGTCATGTCATCATGCATATTTTTGCCAAAAACTATTTTCGAAAAGCCTATCTTTGTTTTCTAAATATCCTCCATCTTTATTTCAAATAAAAACCCGGTCCTTCCGGATATTTTATTTTGTCTACAAACTACTTACAAAAGACTATTCAAAACAAAACAAAATAAATAAAATACTTTATCGGGAGAGGCAGCCGCAAGCCAGGCCCAGCCCGCAGCCACCTACCACCCCTCTACAAAAAGAACCCTAGCTACCCAGAACCAGTCTAAACCCTAATCTCCATCTAGTCCTAACCCTAACCCTACCCAGCCGCCGTAGCGACACATAACCAGCATGCACCCACACGCACACATCGCCGCGCCTGTGTCCAGCTGCCCACCACACCACAATGCGCTACCCTACCCGACACGCCCTGCGGTACAAAACCTAGTCGCGCACCACGCGACACGCCCTCTCCCGTGTCGCTCATGAACCCCTCCCTAGCACAACTTTTTGCCCACTCCCCCAACCCGGCAGGCCCCACCCCACGACGCGACCCGCGTCCATCCCATGCCACCTACCCCACATCCTTACTCGTGACCCCCACCTTCCTTCTCCTCTGTTCGCCACCAACCCTGCCGCCAGCGACCATGCCTTCCTCTCTCCTCCCTCTCGCTCTTCTCCGGCCGGACCCCAAGCTCCGCCATTTGACATTGAAGCCGGCCACGCTTCCTTGTTGTGAATACCCGCCTCTCCGCCTCATCACCTCCCCGGCCTGCACCACCTCCGCTTGACCGCCCTCCGTCGTCAACACCGGCCATGCCTCGGCGAGCTCTTCGTCACGCCATCCCCTGGTTCCCGGCAATCGCCGGCGCTCCCTCATCTTGCCTCGTGTGCGCGAGCCCCGTATCACTGTCCTCTGGTCGATGTCGCTTCTACCTGGCCGTGTCATGCCACCGCCGTTCCGGGCCCCTGCGGCTGCCCAGAGCCGTCCAAGAGCTCTACCGCCTCGGCCCTCTTCTCCTTCCATGGCCCGAGATCATTCCGCGCGCGCCTCTGCCTGAGCCACGACCGTGGCCTCTGTACGCTCGCAGGGACCCCTCTGCCACCGGGAGCTGGTCCCAACTATGTGAGTTCATGGCACTATTGTGTGTTGTTACGATGTATCAAATGCTAGGGCCTTTATAACTAGCTATGGTACGTTCAGATGCTGCTAGCTATGTTCGAGATGGTGTGGTATCAAAGTGCTGTGACGAGCTGCAGATGATGATCTTCATGCGGCGTTGCGAGAATGGTACTGTGTGGTAAGCCTGCGGATGCGTTGTGACGTGGTGCACCCGCTGTTGTTGTGGACTATCTACCTCGATTACGAACCTCCTGCCAGACGAGAACGAGACGTTGTGCAAGGGCATCAGTGTCCTCGACAAGATCATCGTGACATCGTCAAGATCTCCCGAAGGCCCACACACGGATGTGAACCTTCAGACATCTCCTTTGCAGATTTGAATATGCCGAGACCCCAAGTGCGCCAACGTGGATCCGATGACCGGACCTGAAGACAGATCCTAGATCCGAAGGCCAAACCCTGAAGCTCCCACCCCGAAGACCGATCTAGCCGGACCCGACCCTCTCAGAACCAAGACCTTCGCCCCTAATGTGATCCCGTATCTGAGACCCTATTTTTATAATATGACATTGTCACTTGTTGCATATTAAATCATTCATATTCACATACATATTGTGGTTGTTTGGGTGGTATTTAGACGTTTCACATAAATTAAATATGGAGGCTATATGTAGGCAATTCTAGTCTTATATTGCCTCTATTTAAATTTGTGTAGCGAATCGATGCCATGTTTTGCCTTGTTAATACAACATTTAAATTGCGGGGTAGCTAAATAAATTGAACCTTCTAATTAATTGTCGGGACCTTGGTTCTGCTTAATATTGCCTAATTGCACTACATCTTTGCCATGGCATGCATCATACATGCATCATGCTTGATCTTCTACCGTAGTATTAAATAGTGCATCCGGTGTTTCTTTAGTGCTTTGGTTCTTCGCGGATTAGGCCGTTGAGTTGATGCGAGTATCGACAAGTTCTTCGGATAATGTATCTTCGGCAGTGTTTCCCAGGCGAGCATTCTGCCCCTTTCTACCTATTTTGCATTTATAGTCTTTATTTCCTCCTGTTGATCTATTGCTATCCGTGTCGCGATGCTTTAGTGTTCTGTACCAGATATATTCCGTGCAGCCTTTATATTGCCTTGGACACCTCCTATTACCTATTGTTTGGTAGACAGATGGTCTTGCGAGTCGTAGTCGCTTGCTCAGGTGTGATCCCGTGTCGTGAAGTACCACACAGTTGTTGGAATGTTGTCATATGCTTTACGGTGGAGAGGATCATGACTTTAAATACAACTATTAAATTGCTGGGATAACTAATGAAAGAGGCACCGGTGGGCAATATATGCTATTTGGTTTTTCCTATCCACTTGTGTCCCGTAGGCCCCGAGTACTTGATACCTATTCCTTGATTATTCGCACTATCCACATCCAGGAGACCCTATGGACCCCCCTTAGCCAGAGCTTGATTCATTTCTTATTTCTTGGGGCCACAAAGTAGTTTGGGGCGTTATTACTATCCTGTACTTATGCCATGTTTTTCTGCTTTATTTATGATTGTGCGTGGAGCACCTGTACTGTTTTGGAACGTGGAATGTTTTCGCGGTATCGACAAGCCCAGTCACACTTTCGGGTTCCCAGTCGTTTACATCCATTGTCACAAACCCTGGATCCGTCTCAGAGCCGGCCAACTTCGTTGCGGGTAGCTTAGTGGGGTGGCCCCCTGAAATATTTTATGAATCCTGTGATTGCTTTGTCGTGAAAGCCTCGTTGGGTTTTGATTTGGTTTTTCCCAGGTTGATCGTGTGTCTGTTGCTATTTGTGCACCCCTGCAGGGTAAATCTTTCTGAAAGCCGTGTCCGTGGTTATGGACGACTTGGAGCACAGTATCTCGATCATAGACAAGCATAACTAAAGTAGTCCTATAAGTTTGACATAATATGAGACTAGTAATCAGCTTCACTACAATGGAATGGACTATAAAAGTGCCAACAACTGGTGGAACTAGGGTGTATCGTGTCATGTTATACATGCCTAGTAAGTATCGCAACTCCAATGGAATGAAATAAAAGTGCCAACAACTGCTGGTTTTGGGATGTCACATGCTAATTGTATCTGACTAGTAAGTATTGCAACTACAATGGAATGGTTAACTAAAACTGCCCACGGCTTATGATATTAGGATGACTCATGCTATCTATATTTGACTAGTAAGTGCTGCAACTATAATGGAATGAATAAAACTGCCAACTGTGTGAGTTCCTTGGTTTGACTTCCTCATTTGGTCTCGAGAGGGAAATACCAGGATGGGTATGACTGGTGTTAGTATCAGGTTGGTCCCAAATCAGGTTGCCGCTTCAGTCCACCATACCTATGTAGGCGAGAGCCGCTGAATTCTAGCCTCGCCGTGTACTGGCCTCAGTACTGACCGCTCCCTTTTTCCTTTGCCCTTTGTCGGCACCCCTTTTGTTTTAGCAGGTATGAGATCGACGTCGTTAGCAGGGTTACCCTTCCGGCTTAGCCTGGGCAGGGTTATGGACGCCATTGGTTATTCTTCAGGGCTCTTAGCCCCAGTTCCATCTTATCCGTACTCGGATGTTGTATCGTTTTCAAGGTGATTTGGATCTTTGTATTGTATATCGGTATTCTTGACTCATGGAGTCGTTGTTGTATATAATTGTTCTGTGGGTTCCATCGTGGATTAATGTGTAATGATATTACTCCGTTTTCCACCCGCACGCAAGTGCCTGGTGGGCATCTTTGAATCGTTTCTATGCGGATTTGGTGGGAATTGCTAAAATCTGCATAGGGACGATTCGAGGGTGTTACACTTAGTCCCTGAGGAAACACTTGGGATCTCATCCTAAGCATTACCTCCTGACTTAGCCTTCTTCTTCTTAGTCCAAGAACTCTTCTTGAACTTAGCCTTATTCTGTACCACCAACACTTGACTAGTACATTTCTTGAGATCAACCTCTGCCTGCTTAAGCATCCCATGCAATTCAGTGAGCTTCTTATCCATACCATGCATGTGGTAGTTCGATATGAACTGACCATACACACCAGGAAGAGAGTTCAGAATTATATCCGTAGCGAACTCTTCACTAATGGGGTAGCCAAGCCTTTCCAGAGACTGCACGTAACCAACCATCTTGATCACATGCGGACTCAGTGGATCACCATCCTTAAGCTTATAACTCAGCAAAGCTTGAGAGACTTGATACCTCTCGGTCTTTGCCTGGGCCTGGAACATGCTTTTGAGGCTTTCGATCATATCGTAGGCCTCAACATTCTCGAACTGCTGCTGCAAGTCCGGTTCCATGTGAGCAAGCATAAGACATCTAATTTATGTAGACTCATCACATGTTCTACGGTAGGCATTGGTTGTTGCGAGACTCGCATTCTCATCCGGCACATCTGGAAGCGGGTTGTCTAGAACATGGTCCCTCTTTTCTTGTTTGCGAACAATTCTCAGATTACGATACCAGTTGGCGAAGTTTGTTCCATTAAGTTTATCTTTCTCTAGGATGGTCCTCAAAGCAAAACTGGATAACTGAGGGATACTGCTACTAGGTGCCATTATCTACAACAGAAATATGCAAAACACTTAAGACAAGTATTCATAAAAGAGCAGGCATATTAAACATTTTAATACTTATGCTCCCACTAGAACCAACACCCCTCTGATGGTTACTTAGTGATTCAGGACCCTAAATAAGCAAGCCGACTATTGAGCTTTAGCATCACCGCTAGCCATCAAGTGATCTAGGTAGGAAACTCCTTGCCAATTGCATCTCATGCGACTCCTGTTGGTCGGGGTGACATCACATGCCCCGGCTCCCGACCGCCCTCTCCCTGGAGAATGTCATTTTGCGACCCGAAAGTTGGGGTGTCTAGGCAACACTGTACCCAAGTTGCTTACAATTAGCTGCGTTGCCCAAAGTTGGCGTGCCAAATACTTAGAGGGTCTTTTTCAGCACGAATTCAACTTTATGTTTCAATACAAAATATCAGGCTAACGGTCGTCAAGTTGGGCCCCCCTGTCAGTTCTCGTCGTTATGTCGCTCCCGTCGCTTAGGTGGGGTGGCTGTCATGTAGGCTTGCAGCGCTGGCACGGTGGATAGGACAACACCCCCTGCCTAGTGTATTGACGTGACAAAATAGGGCACATGTATCGGCATTATAATTATTTTTTGTTTACTCAGAAGCTGGAACAGCCACCACCACGCGTCTCTCCTTGGACTTTCGTCCCCGTCGTTAACCACTACCTTAAAAGTGCATTGACGGTTCCACTGTTCCCCTACCTTGCAGAAACCACTCTTCTTCTTCCTGTTATCTATCTTCTTCCCGTCTTCTCCTTGCCACCATGGAAGGTCGTCGCACTCTAGAGACAAGCTTCACTACCCATGACAATAAGAAGATAGACGTTGTCTACACCAATGAGGAGGAGACAATGGTGCGAGTCCTAAGGATGTACAAGGGTTGGCTTGAGAAAGAAAAGGACAAGTTTGTGGGATTGGACCTCGAGTACACCCCAGAGCACCCATATGAAGGGAGTGAAGTCGCCATCATTCAACTAGACATGAGGAAACACGTCCTCGTCTACCACCTCTCCCGGTTTGTAGATCTGCTCTCTGTAGCTAACCGCTTTTAGGGTTTTATCCTCTTGTTCTTTATCCATTTTCTCATCTTGCAACTACTGGATTTTATTTAGGACTAAATAAATTATGACAAGACAATGTTGAGAGTCTTGATCTTGCATTTACGAAACTTTTCAAAATTATGTTCAAATGATGATCTTGCATTGACAAAATATTTGTAGTTACAAATTTTGGTGATGACAAACTACATACTTTTAGGACTGACAAGAATTATCCGGCACTATGCCAGTTCCTTGTAGAAAAGGGAATTGTTTTCTGCACTATCGACAATACAACTGATTTTTCGAAATTTTATCGAGAGGGGATTATAATTCCTGCGCACAACTGGATCGATATTCAGAGTCTTGTCAAGATCCTAGGGGCCTCGAGGAAGGATGGAATGGCATCACTCGCAACTAGAATCCTCGATGAGTCGTACAACAGAATGAAGGCAGATTTCCCTATGGATAGGCACGATTTCTGGGACGAGTGGCCGTTGTCTGATATAAACCTGAAGTATGCAACCAGAGATGCTTACGTGACCTACCGGCTGTACAAGAAGATCCATTTTTTCTATGTTACCTCGTGTTTTGTCCTATTTGCAAGAGGGAAGATGAGCTTAGGGGAGCCCTTTGTAGAAAATGCAGAATAGATGAGTTTGAAGCTACATATGCAAAAGAAATGGCTGCATCTGAAGCAGCTGATAGAGAGGCTGCAGAAGCAACTGAAAGAGAGCTTGCAACTAAAGCTGATGCAGCTGATAGAGAGGCTGCAGCTGAAGCAGCAAACAGAGAGGCAACATCTTCTAGCGGCAACAATCAGGTCTGTGATGTGCCGCTAATTGTGTTGCAGGACACTAAAGATAGGGAAGGCAAGTCAGATCCCAGGTGGGACGAAGCATTTCATGAGTTGTGGAGTGCCAACAATGTAAGATCCACCTGGAATGATCACAGTTGGTCGCCTAGGAACGATGGCAAGCGCCTCAAGTGGGTTGATGAGAAGTGAATTAAATTTTACTTCTAAGTGTTATGTTTCTATTTTGTGGAACTCATTTATCTTATCAAGATGTCTAGCGCCTCAAGTGAGAGTAGTAAAATAAATTTAACCCTCTTTGTGTTATGTTTATGTATGTGTCTTGTAGCTTGTCAAGATGGTAGCTCATTAACTGGTAGTTTGAAAGAGTACCCTTTTCCTCTCTCGCTAAACAGATATGTTTCATTTTGCCCAAAATGGTAGCAAATCTAGAGAAGATTCTCTCTTCGATAATTCGTTCCCTTTTGGACCTCTTTTTGCTTCCGATCAGGTAGCAAATCTAGAGCAGCAAATCACACCAGGCAGAATACATTCATTCAGAAAACAAAACAAATGTAGATATAGCTGTGCGCGGCTAAATAGGGTATAGCGATAGGAAGTAGGTTTCTTAACGAGGTTCGATGCATTCAACTAGAAATTGGATGCAAGCAAAATATAGAAAATCAAAAGAAGCTTCTTAGCAGCAGCCGCCGCAGCAGTAGACACATTCAAGGACACATTCAACCCCTCCTTCATGCGCCCGTGCCTCCGCCTCCTCCCTCCGGCGCTTCATCCACTTCTTGCTACCCAGTCCCTTGATCTTCGGCGCCTTGGGCCTGATTGGAGGCATACGACCCTCTTTGAAGGCCACCCGCAAGAGGTTACGGAGGTGAGTGCCGAGAGCCCGGTGTTCAGCGATGTAGGCATTGATGTTCACGGTCTCGGGCTCGCCGCCTTTGTGGATGCCGGAGCCGGGGGCCTCTGCATGCTTCAGTAAGGAGTTGAAGTCGGTGCCCACGAGAGTCACCCAGCAGAAGGTGATCCCCTTGCAGAAGGGGCAGCACCAGTGGCCGCCCCTGAAGAAGGCGTCATACTGGCCGGCCCGCAGCCTCCTCAGCACCTGACAAGTCTTGGTGTGCATGGACTCGTCATCGCTGCAGACGTCGCTGCCGGAAACCTATTAGAAGAAAAGGAAAATGGGGGAGTAGATTATGTAAGAAGATCGAGCAATCGAAATGCAAACAAGCGAATCCTAATAAACCAAGATCTAGCATCCAATGATGGGAACGGTAGAAGAACCAGGGGAGGGGAGCAAACCCTAGTTACCTCTGACCATGGGTCATCGATGCCAGTGTCGTAGGGGTTCAGCGAAGCGATGTACTTATGTGGATCGTAGGTGCCCATGAAGTGCTTGATCTGCTTGTGACCAGCGGGGGCCTCCTCGCCGGCGGGGGGATCCTCTTCGGCGGCTCCGTCGGTAGCCAGGACGAGGGTCTAGACGGGAACGGCGGCTGCCATCGATGCCTCTACAAGGGCCTGGACAGGGACGGTGGCTGCTTTCAACGAGTCGAGTGGGACCGGCGAGGAGACGAGGGCCTCGTCGGCGGCTACGTTAGTAGCGGGGATGGGGGCCTAGATGGGAACGGTGGCTGCCATCGATGGCTCGACTGGGGCCTGGACAGGGACAGCGGCTGCTTTCAACGTGTCGAGGGGGACCGGCGAGGAGACAGGGGCCTCCTCATCGGCAGCCTCGGAGGCGACGATGGCCACCGTATCCTCCTCCACCATCACCGGCGTGGACGGGGTATTCTCGGGCGTTTACAGATGTTGGTGGGACAGTCGAGAGGGTTGCGTGGGTAGAGTGAGCGAGAGTGAGAGTGGGTGTGTGGAGAGGGGCTCTATAGTTAAGGTGGATGGAAGCAAGGCACTTTTCGTTGCACCACCATGCAACACGCCGCGTAGTCTACTACACCGTGCACTGCGACACGCGCACGGTACATCACATTTTTCCCCGGGCCATGCATGGCAGTTCTGTATTGAGCCGCATGCAAAGGGCGTATACATAATTTCTATGTACGAAGTTTTACACAGCCCTAAAATTGGCGATAGTTAAAAGTGGAAATGTAGAGGGGAAGGTAGGAGGTTGTACGGCGAGATTTGTGGGGTTGTGTTAGATCGGGTAGAGGGATGTGTTAATGACTGCGAGTAACTCGATGAAGGCGGAGACGTTAGGTCTCGTCGAGCTTAGCTCTTCGGCCTTCGGCTAGCGCGTGCAAGTTTCTTACGGTGAGTCCCAGTTGGAAGTGAGATTGAGAGCCGCTTCATAAAAATGGGATATATCTTATTAAAATCAAGTGGCAATAAATTGCAACTGTCCATCGACGACCGTGCACTCGATGACGCATGTGTTGTGGCGTAGTAGTAGCAGTAGTAGGCTTTTCAGACTTGATTAAACCTGACATGACCGCTCGACGACTTTTTCCATGGACAGCATCGTGTTCCTTCTTGAGCACAGGTTTGGGCTTCTATGAAAGATAGAGAGCGGGGGGGGGGGGGGGGCAAAACTAAGTAGTATCAAAAAACCAAGGGCAAAACTGAGTAGTATAAAAATGGAAAGTGAGTGTCTTGTACAATGAAATACATCGTGGCATACATCAAATTATGCCAAGATAGATCCACTAGAGTTCATTGGATGTGTGTTCTTCTCATGAACCACATGGACCCACTAGAGTTCATTGCATGTGTGTTATTGTCATAAACCACATGGATCCACCGGTGTCATTGCATGTGTGTTATTTCATAAACCACATGTTGATCCACCAATGTCATCGCATGTGTGTTCTTCTAAACAAACCACACATGGATCCACCAATATCATTGCATGTCTGTTCTTCTCATGAACCACACCTAGTGTCATCACATGTCTGTTCTTCTCACAAACCACATAAGGATACACTAGTGTCATTGCATGTCTGTTCTTCTCATGAACCACACCCAATGTCATTGCATGTCTATTCTTATCACAAACCACATAAGGATCCACCAGTGTCATTGGATGTGTGTTCTTTTCATGAACCACACCCAGTGTCATTGGATGTCTGTTCTTCTCACAAACCACATAAGGATCCACCAGTGTCATTGGATGTGTGTTCTTTTCATGAAACAGACCTAGTATCATTGCATGTGTGTTCTTCTAAACAAACCACACATGGATCCACCAGTATCAATGCATGTATGTTCTTTTCATGAACCACACCCAGTGTCATTGCATGTCTGTTCTTCTCACAAACCACATAGGGATACACCAGTGTCATTGCATGTGTGTTCTTCTCTTTAACCACATCCAGAGTGATCGCAAGTGTTTTCTTCTCATGAACCACACCCAGTGTCATTGCATGTCTGTTCTTCTCACAAACCACATAAGGATCCACCAATGTCATTGGATGTGTGTTCTTTTCATGAACCACACCTAGTGCCATTGTATGTATGTTCTTCTCACAAACAACACATGGATATACTAGTGTCATTGGATGTGTGTTCTTTTCATGAAGCACAACTAGAGTGACTGCATGTCTGGTCTTTCCACAAACCACATATGGATCCACCAGTGTCATTGCATGTGTGTTCTTTTCATGAACCACAGCTAGAGTCATTGCATGTGTGTTCTTCTCACAAACCACATAAGGACACACCAGTGTAATTGCATGTGTGTTCTTCTCATGTAACACAGCTAGAGTCATTGCATGTCTGTTCTTCTCACAAACCACATAAGGATCCACCAGTGTCATTGGATGTGTGTTCTTTTCATGAACCACACCCAGTGTCATTGGATGTGTGTTCATCTCACAAACCACACATGGATCCACCAGTGTCATTGGATGTGTGTTCTTTTCACAAACCACAGCTAGAGTCATTACATGTGTGTTCTTCTAAACAAACCACACATGGATCCACCAGTGTCATTGCATGTCAGTTCTTTTCATGAACCACACCCAGTGTCATTGCATGTTTGTTCTTCTCACAAACCACATAAGGATACACCAGTGTCATTGCATGTCTGTTCTTCACATGAACGACATCTAGAGTCATTGCATTTCAGTTCTTCTCACAAACCACATAAGGATCCACTAGTGCCATTCCATATATGTTCTTTTCATGAACCACACCCAGTGTCATTGCATGTTTGTTCCTCTAAAAAAACCACACATGGATCCACCAGTGTCATTGCATCTGGTCATTGCATGTGTGTTCATCTAAACAAACCAAACATGGATCTACCAGTATCATTGCATTTCTGTTCTTTTCATGAACCACACCTAGTGTCATTGTATGTCTGTTCTTCTCACAAACCACTTAGGGATAGACCAGTGTCATTGCATGTCTGTTCTTCTCATGAACCACATCGAGTGTCATTCCATGTGTGTTCTTCTCATGAACCACACCTAGTGTCATTGCATGTCTGTTCTTCTCACAAACCACATAAGTATCCACTAGTGTCATTGGATGTGTTTTCTTTTCATGAACCACACACAGTGTCATTGGATGTATGTTCTTCTCACAAACCACATAAGGATCCACCAGTGTCATTGGATGTGTGTTCTTTTCATGAACCACACCCAGTGTCATTGGATGTGTGTTTGTTTCACAAACCACACATGGATCCACTAGTGGCATTGGATGTGTGTTCTTTTCATGAACCACATCTAGAGTCATTGCATGTCTGTTCTTTCCACAAACCACAAATGGATCCACCCGTGTCATTGTATGTGTGTTCTTTTCATGAAACACAGCTAGAGTCATTGCATATGTGTACTTCTAAACAAACCACACATGGATCCACTAGTGTCATTGCATGTCTGTTCTTTTCATGAACCACACCCAATGTCATTGCATGTTTGTGCTTCTCACAAACCACATAAGGATACACTAGTGTCATTGCATGTCTGTTCTTCTCATGAACGACATCTAGAATCGTTGCATGTCATTTCTTCTCACAAACCACATAAGGATCCACCAGTGTCATTGTATGTCTGTTCTTTTCATGAACCACACCCAGTGTCATTGCATGTTTGTTCCTCTAAACAAACCACACATGGATCCACCAGTGTCATTGCATGTGGTCATTGCATGTGTGTTCTTCTAAACAAACCACACATGGATCCACCAGTATCATTGCATGTATGTTCTTTTCATGAAAGACACCCAGTGTCATTGCATGTCTGTTCTTATCACAAACCACATAGGGATACACAAGTGTCATTGCATGTATGTTCTTCTCATGAACCACATCTAGTGTCATTGCATGTGTGTTCTTTTCACAAACCACAGCTAGAGTCATTGCATGTCTGTTCTTCTCACAAACCACAAAAGGATCCACCAGTGTCATTGGATGTGTGTTCTTTTCATGAACCACACCTAGTGTCATTGGATGTGTGTTCATCTCACAAACAACACATGGATCCACCAGTGTCATTGGATGTGTGTTCTTTTCACAAACCACAGCTAGAGTCATTACATGTGTGTTCTTCTAAACAAACCACACATGGATCCACCAGTGTCATTGCATGTCAGTTCTTTCCATGAACCACACCCAGTGTCATTGCATGTTTGTTCTTCTCACAAACCACATAAGGATACACCATTGTCATTGCATGTCTATTCTTCACATGAACGACATCTAGAGTCATTGCATTTCAGTTCTTCTCACAAACCACATAAGGATCCACTAGTGCCATTCCATATATGTTCTTTTCATGAACTACACCCAGTGTCATTGCATGTTTGTTCCTCTAAAAAAACCACACATGGATCCACCAGTGTCATAGCATGTGGTCATTGCATGTGTGTTCATCTAAACAAACCAAACATCGATCCACCAGTATCATTGCATTTCTGTTCTTTTCATGAACCACACCTAGTGTCATTGTATGTCTGTTCTTCTCACAAACCACATAGGCATAGACCAGTGTCATTGCATGTCTGTTCTCCTCATGAACCACATCGAGTGTCATTCCATGTGTGTTCTTCTCATGAACCACACCCAGTGTCATTGCATGTCTGTTCTTCTCACAAACCACATAAGTATCCACCAGTGTCATTGGATGTGTTTTATTTTCATGAACTACACACAGTGTCATTGGATGTATGTTCTTCTCACAAACCACATAAGGATCCACCAGTGTCATTGGATGTGTGTTCTTTTCATGAACCACACCCAGTGTCATTGGATATGTGTTTGTTTCACAAACCACACATGGATCCACTAGTGGCATTGGATGTGTGTTCTTTTCATGAACCAGAGCTAGAGTCATTGCATGTCTGTTCTTTCCACAAACCACAAATGGATCCTCCCGTGTCATTGTATTTGTGTTCTTTTCATGAAACACAGCTAGAGTCATTGCATGTGTGTACTTCTAAACAAACCACACATGGATCCACTAGTGTCATTGCATGTCTGTTCTTTTCATGAACCACACCCAATGTCATTGCATGTTTGTGCTTCTCACAAACCACATAAGGATACACTAGTGTCATTGCATGTCTGTTCTTCTCATGAACGACATCTAGAATCGTTGCATGTCATTTCTTCTCACAAACCACATAAGGATCCACCAGTGTCATTGTATGTCTTTTCTTTTCATGAACCACACCCAGTGTCATTGCATGTTTGTTCCTCTAAACAAACCACACATGGATCCTGCAGTGTCATTGCATGCGGTCATTGCATGTGTGTTCTTCTAAATAAACCACACATGGATCCACAAGTACCATTGCATGTATGTACTTTTCATGAACCACACCCAGTGTCATTGCATGTCTATTCTTCTCACAAACCACATAGGGATACACAAGTGTCATTGCATGTATGTTCTTCTCATGAACCACATCTAGTGTCATTGCATGTGTGTTCTTCTCATGAACCACACCAAGTGTCATTGCATGTCTATTCTTCTCATAAACCACATAAGGATCCACTAGTGTCATTGGATGTGTGTTCTTTTCATGAACCACACCCAGTGTCATTAGATGTGTGTTCTTCTCGCAAAACACACATGGATCCACCAGTGTGATTGGATGTGTGTTCTTTTCATGAACCACATCTAGAGTCATTGCATGTCTGTTCTTTCCAGAAACCACATATGGATCCACCAGTGTCATTGCATGTGTGTTCTTTTCATGAACCATAGCTAGAGTCATTGCATGTGTGTTCTTCTCACGAACCGCATAAGGATACACCGGTGTAATTGCATGTGCCTTCTTCTCATGAACCCCAGCTAGATTCATTGCATGTCTATTCTTCTCACAAACCACATAAGGATCTACCAGTGTCATTGGATGTGTGTTCTTTTCATGAACCACACCTAGTGTCATTGGATGTGTGTTCTTCTCACAAACCACACATGGATCCACTAGTGTCATTGGATATGTGTTCTTTTCATGAACCACAGCTAGATTCATTGCATGGTTGTTCTTTCCACAAACCACATATGGATCCACCAGTGTCATTGCATGTGTGTTCTTTTCATAAACCATAGCTAGAGTCATTGCATGTGTGTTCTTCTCACAAACCACATAAGGATACACCAGTGTAATTGCTTGTGTGTTCTTCTCATGAACCACAGCTAGAGTCAT
>OU342743.1:483729497-483767946 GCA_910589775.1 Avena eriantha | reverse complement strand
CCAGTGTCATTGCATGTATGTTCCTATAAACAAACCACACATGGATCCACCAGTGTCATTGCATGTGGTCATTGCATGTTTGTTCTTCTAAACAAACCACACATGGATCGACCAGTATCATTGTATGTCTGTTCTTTTCATGAACCACACCTAGTGTCATTGCATGTCTCTTCTTCTCACAAACCACGTAGGGATACACCAGTGTCATTGCATGTCTGTTCTTCTCATGAACCACCTCTAGTGTCATTGCATGTGTGTTCGTCTCATGAACCACACCAAGTGTCATTGCGGGTATGTTCTTCTCACAAACCACATAAGGATCCACCAGTGTCATTGGATGTGTGTTCTTTTCATAAACCACACACAGTGTCATTGGATGTCTGTTCTTCTCACAAACCACATAAGGATCCACCAGTGTCACTAGATGTGTGTTGTTTTCATGAACCACAACCAGTGTCATTGGATGTGTGTTATTCTCACAAACCACACATGGATCCACCAATATCATTGGATGTGTGTTCTTTTCATGAACCACAGCTAGAGTCATTGCATGTCTGTTCTTTCCACAAACGACATATGTATCCACCAGTGTCATTACATGTGTGTTCTTTTCATGAACCACAGCTAGAGTCATTGCATGTGTGTTCTTCTAAAAAAACCACATAAGGATACACCAGTGTCATTGCATGTGTGTTCTTCTCATGCACCACAACTAGAGTTTGCATGTCTGTTCTTCTCACAAACCACATAAGGATCCACCAATGTCATTAGATGTGTGTTCTTCTCACAAACAACATAAGGATCCACGAGTGTCATTGCATCTCTATTCTTTTCATGAACCACACCCAGTGTCATTGCATGTCTCATCCTCTAAACAAACCACACATGGACCCACCAGTGTAATTGCATGTGGTCATTGCATGTGTGTTCTTCTAAACAAACTACACATGGATCCACCAGTATCATTGCATGTTTGTTCTTTTCATGAACCACACCAAGTGTCATTGCATGTATGTTCTTCTCACAAACCACATAGGGATACACCAGTGTCATTGCATGTATGTTCTTCTCATGAACCACATCTAGTGTCATTGCATGTGTGTTCTTCTCATGAACCACACATAGTGTCATTGCATGTCTGTTCTTCTCACAAACCACATAAGGATCTACCAGTGTCATTGGAAATGTGTTCTTTTCATGAACCACACCCAGTGTCATTGGATGTATGTTCTTCTCACAAACAACACATGGATCCACCAGTGTCATTGGATGTGTGTTCTTTTGATGAACTACAGCTAGAGTCATTGCATGTCTGTTCTTTCCACAAACCACATAAGGATCCACCAGTGTCATTGCATGTGTGTTCTTTTCATGAACCATAGCTAGAGTCATTGCATGTATGTTCTTCTCACAAACCACATATGGATACACCAGTGTAATTGCATGTGTGTTCTTCTCATGAACCACAACTAGAGTCATTGCATGTGTGTTCTTCTCACAAACCACACATGGATCCACCAATGTCATTAGATGTGTGTTCTTTTCATGAACCACACCCAGTGTCATTGGATGTGTGTTCTTCTCACAAACCACACATGGATCCACCAGTGTCATTGGATGTGTGTTCTTTTCATGAACCACAGCTAGAGTCATTGCATGTCTATTCTTTCCTAAAACCACATATGGATCGACCAGTGTCATTGCATGTGTGTTCTTTTCAAGAACCACAGCTAGAGTCATTGCATGTGTGTTCTTCTCACAAACCACATAAGGATACCCAAGTGTAATGGCATGTGTGTTCTTCTCATGAACCATAGCTAGAGTCACTCCATGTTTGTTCTTCTCACAAACCACATAAGGATCCACCAGTGTCATTGGATGTGTGTTCTTTTTGTGAACCACACCCAGTGGCATTGGATGTGTGTTCTTATCACAAACCACACATGGATCCACCAGTGTCACTAGATGTGTGTTATTTTCACAAACCATAGCTAGAGTCATTGCATGTGTGTTCTTCTAAACAAACCACACATGGATACACCAGTGTCATTGCATGTCTGTTCTTTTCATGAACCACACCCAGTGGCATTGCATGTTTGTTCTTATCACAAACCACATAAGGATACACCAGTGTCATTGCATGTCTGTTCTTCTCATGAACGACATCTAGAGTCATTGCATGTCAGTTCTTCTAACAAACCACATAAGGATCCACTAGTGTCATTGCATGTCTCTTCTTTTCATGAACCATGCCCAGTGTCACTGCATGTCTGTTCCTCTAAACAAACCACACATGGATCCACCAGTGTCATTGCATGTGGTCATTGCATGTGTGTTCTTCTAAACAAACCACACATGGATCCACCAGTATCATTGCATGTCTGTTCTTTTCATGAACTACACCCAGTGTCATTGCATGTATGTTCTTCTCACAAACCACATAGGGATACACAAGTGTCATTGCATGTATGTTCTTCTCATGAACCACATAAGGATACACCAGTATCATTGCATGTTTGTTCTTCTCATGAACGACATCTAGAGACATTGCATGTCAGTTCTTCTCACAACCCACATAAGGATCCACCAGTGTCATTGCATGTCTATTCTTTTCATGAACCACACCCAGTCTCATTGCATGTCTGTTCTTTTCATGAACCACACCATGTGTCATTGCATGTCTATTCCTCTAAACAAACCACACATTAATCCACTAGTATCATTGCATGTGTGTTCTTTTCATGAACCACACCCAGTTTCATTGCATGTCTGTTTTTCTCACAAACCACATAGGGATACACCAGTGTCATTGCATGTCCGTTCTTCTCATGAACCACATCTAGTGTTATTGCATGTGTGTTCTTCTCATGAACCACCTAGTGTCATTGCATGTCTGTTCTTCTCACAAACCACATAAGGATACACCAGTGTCATTGCATGTCTGTTCTTCTCATGAACCACATCTAGTGTCATTGCATGTGTGCTCTTATCATGAACCACACCCAGTGTAATTGCATGTCTGTTCTTCTCACAAACCACATAAGGGTCCACCAGTGTCATTGGATGTGTGTTATTTTCATGAACCACACACAATGTCATTGGATGTCTGTTCTTCTCACAAACAACATAAGGATCCACCAGTGTCATTGGATGTGTGTTCTTTTCATGATCACCACCCAGTGTCATTGGATATGTGTTCTTCTCACAAACCACTAATGGATCCACCAGTGTCATTGGATGTGTGTTCTTTTCATGAACCACAACTAGAGTCATTGCATGTCTGTTCTTTCCACAAACCACATATGGATCCACCAGTGTCATTGCATGTGTGTTCTTTTCATGAACCACAACTAGAGTGATTGCTTGTGTGTTCTTCTAAACAAACCACACATGGATCCACCAGTGTCATTGCATGTGTGTTCTTTTCATGAACCACACCCAGTGTCATTGCATGTTTGTTCTTCTCACAAACCACATAAGGATACACCAGTGTCATTGGATGTGTGTTATTTTCATGAACCACACACAATGTCATTGGATGTCTGTTCTTCTCACAAACAACATAAGGATCCACCAGTGTCATTGGATGTGTGTTCTTTTCATGATCACCACCCAGTGTCATTGCATGTCTGTTCCTCTAAACAAACCACACAAGGATCCACTAGTGTCATTGCATGGGGCTTGTTCATCTGCGGTAGCAAAGTTGGGAGGCCAGTGCATGGCGGTAACTAAGTTGCCTGAAATTGCCGCGTTTCGAAATGTTGGGCCGCCAACTACTGAGAGGGGCCATTTTAAGGAAAGCTCATCTCACCCCTGCTAAATTCAAACGTTCCGTTAAACTGCCCCGTGAAGTAGACGGTTGGGACCCTCATGTCAGTCATCTGTCCGTGACGTGAGCGCCAACGCGGCAACCTCTTAGTAAAATCGAGGAACTAAGTGGATTGGATGTGTTGACCAATTTCACAAATCCATTCCCACCTTTCCCCTGGCACCAGCGGCGTCGGAATCCACCCTCTAGGCAGGACGGTCCCTTCGAACATTTGACTTCTGGCGCCAAGTTGCTGCGCCCAGTTGCTGATCCTGAGTTCCAATGGCGCATGCCATAGCCGCCATTGTGAGGCTCTAGCCCGCCTCCGCCGCCGACGAGCCGAGCAGCTCGGAGGATGGCAGATCCTACTACCAAGGAATAAGAAGTTCTGGCTACAAGAGGGTGAGCTACCCTTCTCTTTGCTATTCGCACTAATTATAACTGCTAGCTGGCTACTGAACCTAAAGTCGTTTGTTAGCCCAACGCTGACAAACATACTTTGTCCACAATTTTCTATCAAGTGGGATCTCCGCGGACCACCATTACCTGGTTACGGTAAGCCTCTTCAGGTATGACTGTAAGGGCAAGTGGTATGGAGACCATTGTATCACGATGGAAGAAGCACCTGCGCAGATCTGCACTATATCTGGTATGGTTGTTGCTCCGTATAATCATGATGAATTATGGCCAAAGCAGACTGCAAAGTTCAGATTCATGGATGAACGTGGCATCATGGTTCCTTTAACGTGTGATAGTCAACTAATTGGGTTAATGAAAAGGTATGCTTCGGCTTGCATGTTTGAGATGAAATGTGATGTACTGGATGTGGAAGCTGCTGCAATTGGGAATCGCCCTTCTATTCTTGGACAGGGTGGTTGCTCGAACCCAATTAGCTCTTGGAAAGCAAAAGTCTCTTGGGGTTCGCATTTTGTGCTGAATTGTAATTTTTGTTTTATTTACTCTGTAGATATTGGGCAGTTATGCAACAATCCTGTTTCTTGGATAGGAAGCGCCGCAAGGTTAGAAACATGACTGCCGGGTCAGCCATTTTGCTTCCCGAAGAAATTAAAAACGAGTGGAAAGATGATGCTGGACACGATATGGTGCCCATTGTCTCGTTGATGCAGAGTACGTGAGCTAAGAAAATTGGCACCGAGGAAGAGGAAGAAGGCAGGAAATGAAGAAGCCAGTGGACGTGAAGGCTCAGCACCCAGGCTGCAGAAGAAGGCTGCTGGCAATGAAGATGCATAGTAATGTGTTAAACTTGAACCTATATCTGTTTGATTAAATTCTGGAGCTCTGTGTGTGGTGTTTTGCTGGGCGAAACAATCTACCCACGTTCTCTGAGTAAAATGTACCGTGACTTAGGGTTTGGAAACGCCTGAGTCAGTAGTTGAATCCGAAATTGTGATTGTGCCACTGCTATCTGAAAACACGCAGCACCAGTTCCACGATTGCTGAGGGGCAGGAGATCTTCAAATACGACGGAATGTAAGTGGCACAGAAATGAATTATTTAAGCTGCTTCACTCCATGAAGCAGGAACTTATTTCAGCTGATGCACATAATGACATGGCAACATAAACATCAATGGCAACCGATAATTCCCAGATGAGGAGGAAATCGGTACCTCTTTCTGGCCTAATCTTGAGCCCGTCTATCTCACCGCCTCTCTGCTCTTGCATCCCCTGCATCTGGCGGAGCTCCCAGATCTCCAGTAACCGGGTGTACGTGCTTCCACTTTATAAATTGTGATTGTGCCATTTGCATGCGGCCAAATCCACGTAGATTACGTTTAAACAAACCACCAATGTCAGAATACACTAGTAGAAAAAGGGGTCTTTGTTCCATGGTCACGTTCCCAATCTGGGACAGAGATCTAAATCGAGGAAGAAATTGATCTAAATCACAAATTCTTCCACAAATTAATCGAGACAGAGATCTAAATCGAGGCATTTCATTAATTCAACCACAAATTCTTCTAAAGAAAGGTGCGATTTCACATCCTACATTAATTCAACCACTAGTCCACAATTTCACTTCCGCTGCCGCTGTCCTCCGAGCCGCCGACTTCCTCGTCGTCATCGGACGGAACCTCCATGATTTCTGCATTGTTCGCGAGACGGAGCACCTCTTCGCGGTGAGCGGCGGTGATGATGGTGTACTTAGTCCGTCCAGGGACGGACCAGAACCTCTCCCGCCCTTCTCGGTTGCGAAGATCCTAGTGCACCATGCGCCAGTAAATGATGCGGTTGCCAATCTTGGCCTTCCGCTCCTTCTTGAACAGCGCCGACTAGTACGGGCTGGCCGCCGCGTACCGGGGCAGCGCCCTCTTCCACGTGGGCATCTGGCGGCGACGCGCCGCGATTTATCTCTCCATGACGGCTCCGCCGGGGATGAGGAGCGGAGCCACCAGCACCCTGATGTCTACGCACTTCTATTCTTGTAGACAGTTGTTGGGCCTCCAAGTGCAGAGGGTTGTAGAACAACAGCAAGTTTTCCCTTAAGTGGATCACCAAGGTTTATCGAACTCAGGGAGGAAGTGGTCAAAGGTATCCCCTCTCAAGCAACCCTGCAATCAAGATACAAGAAGTCTCTTGTGTCCCCAACACACCCAATACACTTATCAGGTGTATAGGTGCACTAGTTCGGGTTGACATGTTATTCGGTACACGAGATAACTGCCGAACTGAGAACTTGGAGTTTGAGGTTGTGAACTTAGAAAGTGTGTATCACGCGTTACTCGGCAGGCCTGCCCTGAACAAATTCATGGCAAGTTGCCACATCAATTACCTGAAGATGAAATTACCCGGGCCAAATGAAGTAATCACTATAGCGGGATATTTCCGACGTTCCATTGAGTGTGCGTCGGCCGGGTCTAACCTGGCCGAGTCACTCGTGATCATGCAGGAAAAGAGGAAGATCCAAGAGGTGGCGGCATTGGCTCAATCCGCTCAGCAATATATGCCGGCGCTGAGTAACCCGCACATAAGTGTCTCGTTTCAAGCAACAAAGGATACAAAGAAAGTGCCAGTTGATGATCTGTTCCTAGAGCGCACCGTAACAATTGGTGCCGGCTTAAATGACAAATAGGAAAGCAAACTCGTCAACTTCCTCTGTGAGAATCGGGATATTTTTGCTTGGTCCACATAGGACTGGGAGTCGGCCGAGCACTCTTTGAATGTGAGACCCGGAGCAAGGCTGGTGAAGCAACCTCTCCGCCGCTTCGCCGAAGATAGGAGAAAAGTCATTGGAAATGAGATAGATCGACTCCTAGCAGCTGGCTTCATCATGGAAGTGCTTTACCCGGATTGGCTATCTAATCCGGTGCTGGTGGAAAAGAAGAAAGATGATCCGAATGTGGTAGTGGTTTGGCGTATGTGCATCGATTAGACGAACCTGAATAAGGCGTGTCCAAAAGATCCATTCCCACTGCCAAGGATAGATCAAGTCATAGATTCGACTGCTGGGTGTGAACTGTTGTCATTCATAGATGCATATTCTGGTTTCCACCAGATACCTCTAAATCCGAATGATCAAATAAAGACTGCGTTTATCACCCCATATGGGGCTTATTGCTATCGCACCATGCCTTTTGGTTTACGTAATGCAGGGGCAACGTACCAAAGATGTATGCAAAAATGTTTGCACGATCAAATCGGCCTAAATGTGCAAGTGTATGTGGATGATGTGATTATAAAAACCAAGGAAAGAAAAACGCTCCTTGATGATATCAGGCAAATGTTCGCGAACCTAAGAAGATTCCGAATGAAGCTTAACCCGGAAAAATGTACCTTCGGTGTCCCGACTGGAAAATTACTCGGATTTCTTGTATCCAGCCGAGGTATCGAAGTTAACCCAACTAAAATCCAAGCCATAGAGCGAATGGAGCTGCCGAAGTGTCTTAACGATGTCCAGAAGTTTACTGGTTGCCTGGCATCTTTAAGTCGGTTTGTATGTCGGATGGGAGAAAAGGCACTGCCTCTCTATCAACTAATGAAAAAAGCGAACAAGTTCATATGGACGTCGCAGGCCAACAAAGCCTTTATTCAATTAAAGAAAATGTTAGCCATTGCACTAGTGTTAGCCTCTCCACTATCCAAAGAGACAATGTTGCTCTATATAGCCACAACCAATCGAGTTGTAACTGAAGTGGTTGTGGTAGAGCGTGATGAAGAGGGTAAGTCGGTGCAAAGGCTAGTGTATTACCTGAGCGACGTATTATCCGCATCGAAGCAAAATTATCCTCACTGTCAGAAAATGGCATATGGTATGTATATGTCGGCAAAGAAGCTAAAACACTACTTTGAAGAACACCCAATCAAAGTGATATGTGAGGCCCCTATTTCTAAGATAATGAGTAACAAGGATGCAAGCAGCCGAATCGCAAAATGGGCAATTGAGCTAGCCCCTTATGCTCCGCAATACGACAGAAGAGATGCGATCAAGTCTCAGGTTGTGGCTGACTTTTTCGTGGATTGGGCCGAGATGCAATACGAACCACCATTACCAAATCCGAACTATTGGAGAATGCACTTTGACGGATCAAAAACAAAAACCGGGTTAGGCGCCGGAGTGGTACTTACCTCGCCAAAAAACGACCAGCTGAAGTATGTGCTGCAGATCCATTTCGCAGCATCAAACAATGTCGCTGAATATGAAGCACTTGTGCATGGGCTCAAAGTGGTAAAATAAATTGGAATACGTCGGATCCAATGCTTTGGCGACTCGGATTTGGTAGTTCAGCAAGTTTCAGGGCAGTGGGACACTCTTGATCCAAACATGGCATTGTACAGATTCCATGTGCAGAAGATATCTGGGTACTTTGAGGGATGCGAGTTTCACCATGTACCCCGGGTGGAAAATGAGGCTGCCGACGTATTGTCGAAGCTCGGATCAACCCGACAAGCAATTCCACCGGGTGTAGCATTGGAACACCTCAGAAAACCATCTATCAGGCCATCCCCAGAAACCGACTCAATCTACATCCCGGAAGATCCGGAGTCCGGAGCTGTACCCATGGACATTGACGTGGGAAGTGGTTCAGGAAACCCGAGGACTGCTTCGCAGAACCCGGGGACTATGCAGCGTGATCCGGCCGAGGTTATGCCGGTGGAGCAAATGGAAGTAGATGAGGATGTGTTCCCAGTGCGAGCTATACCAGCTTTGGCGCTGCCCATATTTCAATTCCTGAAGGATGGAACTTTGCCCGGTGAAGAGGTGCTTTCCAGGCAAATTCAGAGGCGCGCAAAGGCGTATACAATCATCAATGCCGAACTATACAAGAGGAGTGTCACAAACGTCCTCCAACGATGTGTTGACCCAGAAGGACTTGATATCCTCCGGGATATACATCAAGGGGAATGTGGGCATCACGTCTCATCCAGAGCGTTGGTGGCAAAAGCTTTCCGACATGGATTCTATTGGCCAAGTTCCTTAGAGCAAGCAGAGGATCTAGTAAGAAAGTGCAATGGTTGTCAGAGGTATGCTACCAAGACACATATGCCAATGTCGGAGCTCAAGACCATACCGATAACTTGGCCATTTGTTGTATGGTGTTTGGATATTCTTGGCCCGTTTAAACCAGCAAGAGGGAACATGACCCATATCTTGGTTATGGTTGACAAATTTACCAAATGGATTGAAGTAAAGCCAATAAGAAAATGTGATGGAGCTACGGCCGTGACGTTTCTCAAAGATATCATCTTGAGATACATCTATCCTCACAGTATCATAACAGATAATGGCACAAATTTTGCTGAAGGAGCATTTGCGTGATTCTGCCGAGATAAGTAGATCCGGCTGGACGTTGCCTCGGTAGCCCACCCCGCATCGAACGGACAAGTGGAGAAATCCAATGGATTAGTATTATCCGGGATAAAACCCCGGCTCATTGAGCCGCTGTAAAGATCAGCGGGGTGCTGGATAGAAGAACTACCAGCGGTACTGTGGAGTTTAAGAACGACTCCGAATCGATCAACGGGCTATACGCCATTCTTTCTGGTATATGGGGCAGAAGCTGTAATACCAGCCGACATAGAGCATGACTCGCCTAGGGTCACCCAATACACAGAAGCCGAAGTGCGAGAAGCCCGGCAAAATGATGTTGATCTGCTGGAAGAAGCGAGAGAATTGGCATTGTCCAGATCCGCCATATATCAGCAAAATCTTTGACGCTATCATAGCCGGAAAGTAAACCCCCGAGTCTTTCGGGAAGGCGATTTGGTACTCTGGTTGGTACAACGTACTGCTGGCATGCATAAGCTATCCCCCCCATGGGAAGGTCCATTCATTGTGAGAAAAGCATTGCACAATGATTCATATTATCTCATCGATGCAAAACCACAGGAGAAGAACAAGGCAGACAGGTCCGGCGAGGAATCTAAGCGTCCATGGAATGTAGCTCTACTTCGTCCGTTCTACACTTAGAAAAGAAGTGTATGTATCCGAGTCTCTCATATGTCGGTATGTATGCTGGCAATGAGCTTATCAATGAAATCTTGGCACCCCGAGCAGTAACTCGGGGACTGCCTTAGTGGTATTAATTGTTTTCTGTATTTATTATTCGTATGTCGGCTGGTGTAAGTTGTTTCTACCTAAGCCGGATTAGTAGTGTGTGAGCACCAAAAACCTAACTCTTCGACTTGCTGCTGTCCAACAAGATTTGGCTTCATGGCAAGCAAGAGAACAAGTTTGGAATTGCGTAGCACACGAAAAACGACTAAGAAAAAGAACTTAATCGAGCCGACATTTGTTATTTGGACTAACCTTATGCTTACTTTATGTTTACTATGCTGAATTATTTTGAGCTAATCCTAAAGTTTCCAAGTATTGTTAAGTCAATTTTTGAAACTCGGACTCGTAAGTCATAAAAGCGAACCAACGTAGACACGAGCCGGGCCAAGAAATTGGAGAAACAAGAAAATGAAACTCGGGGACTACGCCCAAGTTAATCCGGCACAAGTAACTTAGTAGCAAAATATGACCACTGTGCTTAATACATTTGCACCCAACATACCGGGGATCTGATAAAATTCAAAGTGTTTTTAATCAAGGAGCAGCAGGAGGAGGTAACTCGGCGCCAGCAGGTGGAACTCCAGCCTCGGCTTCAGCCTCATCTTCGCCTTCTTCGACGTCCGAGACTGTGTCCTCTTCCTCCTCACCCGAATCATCTTCGGCATTTTCGTCGTCGGCGGCGCTAAGGAAACTTGGTCCCTCGTTCCATTGATGAATGGGGGCATACTGAATGAGGCTATGAGCACAAGCCTTGCGCCGAGCTATCCAATCCAGATCATTGGACCACCTTGATCTAGTGCGCATCCGCTCAAGAAGATTGAGGTTGATTTTCTCATACCACGTAAGCACGTAGTGGAGAACGATTTCAGCTCCGGCGCGTCCAGCGGATTCCCTCCAAAGGTACAGCTGGGTCTCACACTCCATTAACCTGGCAATAAGAGCGGTAGTCCCCTCCAGAGTATCTTCTTCAGGCCAAAAGGCATTGAAGATCCGGATTGCCACATCAAGGATATCCTTACCATAGTTCTTCACAATTTCGACACGAGAAGACAAGCTGACCAGCAGGTCCTCCATGTCATAACGAATCTCTTCAGCGCCAGGAACAATTGGGGTACCCCTCTTCTGGCGGAACTTGGCAACAACAGTAGTTGCAATGGCATTGCCCTCCGGAAATTTGTCTGAAAACAAGACAAGTGAAACATATGAGGAAAGTTGACCCAGAGAGATTCATGCCGGCTGAAGGAAAAGAACTTACGAGAAATATGGCTGTGGATCCGGGTCAGCTCCTTAGTGCAGTTGTCACGCCTCTTCCGGAGTTGTGCAAGTTCATCATTCGCCGACTCAAGCTTAGTGCCAGCCTCTTTCAGCAGTTCTTGGTCATTAGCAATTTGGAGGCTGAGATGCTCTCGCTCTTCAGTAAAGTCTTGGCCAGCTTTATCAAGTTCGGACTTGTGGAGCGCCTTGAGGTTTTTCATGTCTGCCTTGAGCTTGGCAATCTCATCATCCTTGGTCCGGAGGAGGGCGAGCTCATCATCCTTCTTCTTGAGTTCGGCCTGATGCTTCCCTACTTGTTCGAGAAAATGCAGCATCATATCAGGCACGGGCACACTATCTTCAAGAGATGCTGAAATAGTTTGTTGACCCGGCAAAGCCGAGGTATGAATATTTGCTGATCCAAGAGGAAAAGGAGAGAGAGCATAGAAGTTAAGTAACCAAAGTGACTTACCTTTTATCTCGTCCAAGTTCCTCCTCATGAGGATGTTCTCGGCCTCCACTCCGGTTGCCCAAACCGAATAACAGATTAGTTCGGCGGGAAAAGACAAAGAGGAATGGGAAAATGCCAAGGAAAAAACTTACCCCTTTTCTCGTATTCAGCAAGAAGCGTAGTATGTTTCACGCGCAGCATCTTGTGAGTGTCCAAGAGACGCTGAAACTCAGCGCTCCGACGATTAGTGGTCACCTGAAAAGAGTATAAAAGGATAGCTTAGTCATGTGCATATTCAAAGTGTACAAAATCCGGGCCAACTGGAACTTAACCCGGCTCTAGGTGTGTGCATATTCGAAGTGTACAAAATCCGGGCCAAGTGGAAGTTAACCTGGCTCTAGGTGTGTGCATATTCGAAGTGTACAAAATCCGGGCCAAGTGGAACTTAACCTGGCTCTATGTGTGTGCATATTCGAAGTGTACAAAATCCGGGCCAAGTGGAACTTAACCTGGCTCTAGGTGTGTGCATATTCGAAGTGTACAAAATCCGGTCCAAGTGGAACTTAACCCGGCTCTAGGTGTGTGCATATTCGAAGTGCACAAGATCCGGGCCAAGTGGAACTTAACCCGTCTCTAGGTGTGTGCATATTGGAAGTGTACAAAATCCGGGCCAAGTGGAACTTAACCCGGCTCTAGATGTGTGCATATTCGAAGGGTACAAAATCCGGGCCAAGTGGAACTTAACCCGGCTCTAGGTGTGTGCATATTCGAAGTGTACAAGATCCTGGCCAAGTGGAACTTAACCCGGCTCTAGGTGTGTGCATATTCAAAGTGTACAAGATCCGGGCCAAGTGGAACTTAACCCGGCTCTAGGTGTGTGCATATTCGAAGTGTACAAAATCCGGGCCAAGTGGAACTTAACCCGACTCTAGGTGTGTGCATATTCGAAGTGTACAAGATATGGGCCAAGTGGAACTTAACCCGGCTCTAGGTGTGTGTATATTCAAAGTTACTAAGGAGCTACGCTAGTTCTCTAAGGAGCATACGGCCGAGTAACAAGTTACTCTCCCGGAGGCTTGGGGACTAATGGTTATATCAATAATATCTAGTGCATGTTAAGAAAAAGGCAAAGTAGCATACCTCCATCATCTGACCCACAAGGTTGATTGCCTTGGCAGCTGTGTTCATCTATGCAGCAAACTCGGCTGGCCCAAATTTCTCAGGGAGATCGCCGTTATGGATGAACTCCGCCTTGTTCCAGTTGTTAATGAACTTGATCAAGGTCGGAGGATAGCGTTCTCCGGTGAGCATATGGGGCGCGACTAAACCCTTGGCGTGGGCCTCCCTTCTCTCAACCTGTGCAACAACGGGGCTAGTGTGCAAGACGAGTTGCACATCAGCTGACCCGACAGAGGCGTCCTTCGTGGGCGGGGTCTTCTTCGAGAGCATGGACGCAAGTGTACGCTGTCCAGCTTCGATTGACGCTGCCCCGGTGGCGTCATGAGCTTTCTTGCCCTTGGGCTGCTGCTGAGAGGTGGAGGTCTAAGCCGCGGATTTGGCCTTGGGAGCTGCCTTAGTGCTAGCCTTGGTGCTGCTGGTGCCTTCTCGCCGAGTCTTGGAATACTCGGACGAGGCGGAGGGGCTTGGCGCTGTTGCTGATGCTTGTGCGGCTGCTGGTGGTGCTGGTGTTGATTTTTGTCTTGGAGGGGGTGCTGAAGGAATCTCGGTGGTGGCTGGTTGCGGCTGAGCCGAAGAAGGAGCAACCGCAACCACGGCAGAACCACTTCCCCCTGTTCCGAGGTTTCCCTCCTCTTGGCGAGGTGGGCTAGAACCCGAAGCAGCCGCTAAACCCTCCTAAATGGGGCTCAACGGGCGTGAATCGTCGCCACGAGAGGGAGAAGGGCTATGTCGGAGCAGCGAGGCCATGCCGGATCCACTCTGAGGAACCTCCACCACGGCCCTGCCAAATCAAATGATGAATGATGAGAAACTATAACAAAGGAAGAACAAATGAATAGCAAAACACGAAACAGAAGATTGGATAAGGGAGAAGTGACTTGCTCAACTGAGGTCAAAGGGTCCTTTGGCTTGCGAGCTCTCCGGGCTACGGCCTTAGTCATGGACTTGGTGGCAGCTTTGTCTGCGGACTTCTTTCGCCTTTTGGTTGGCTTAGAAGGTTTGGAGGAAGAAGCAGATGCGGCCCCCCTTTTTTTTGATGCGACCGGGACTGGCTCACACATGGCAAGGGGAGGATCTTCATGGATCTTCCCACCAGGGTTAGCTGATGCCAGAAAAGCGTAAGAAAGGGGGACAGTGTCAAATGCCTCCATCACCTCAACGTCGGATTCATCTTCATCGTCAGGCCAATCTCTAATGGAAGAGAATTTACCGGTGTGTCGCTTGGTCGCGTCAGGGAATGGCAGGAACATCTCCTGATCCGGCTCCTCTTCGTCCGGGGCATCTCGATCAGGCGCCCACTTGAGAGAAGGCTCGGTGCCATCCTCAAGAGTTTGCTGAAGAAACATCTAAGAGAAAGAAAAGGGCGAAGGGATCAAACGTACAACAAAATCCGACATATGATTTAACTCGAAAAAAGATTGGGGCACGAGACTTACCGCAGGAGGAAGCCTATCTCGACAGAAGTGCTCAATCCCGCACTCCCAATTAGCAGAGAAGTTTTTGCTGGTGGTAAAGAGGGCCTTGACCCGGCGGTAAATCTCGGTGTTGCTCAAATGAGGAGGTCCGGTTGGGGTCAAGGCGCCAGCTCATGTGGCAAAGTTTATGCGTGCGTTTCTGGAGGGGGAGATCCAGTTGCGGACGAAGGTGATCATTGCGTCCTCGTTGCGTAGTCCCTGATCCTTCAGCTCCTGGAACCGTTTGTTGACTTGGTTCGCCAGGACTGTGGGTTTCTTGGGGATCTGGTCCCACAGATCTGGATTAGGAGGACCCGGAGCGTAGGGGCGCAGCCGGATCAGATCTTTCATCCGTGCCATTTCTGACATAGAAGAAGGTTCGAGCCCAGCCCTTGCAGGAATCGAGCCCCATGACTCAGGGAAAGATGGACTGTTTCCGAGGAGAGATAGAGGCAGCGCCGAACTGCGTAAGTTGCTTGTCCTCCAGGTCAAGCTCTCTATTCGGAATCACATTCCAGCGGTGACCAAAAAACCGGATCCAGAGCTCCTTAGTTGGCCATAATCCGGTGTAGCCCTCTATGGTGGAAGCAAAGGCAGAAAGAGAAGTGATGGCATTCGCCGGAAGGTGATGTGGTTGAAGCTCGTACGTGTTGATCCAGTCGTGGAAAAAGTCACTGACGGTGAGGCCGAACCCACGCTGGAAGTGGGAGAGGAACACTACTAACTCACCCGGATTGGGTGAGGAAGCAAGCTCCTCGGTGGCGAGGCGGGCGATGACGCCCTCCGGGATACGCCGGGTGCGGTACAACCAATCTAGGTCGTCCTGGCATACCCAGGACCTAGCCCAAGCGTCGCGATCAGCGTTCCCCGCATCCTCCTCCATCTCCTGTTCCGCGACGGCGAGTTCTTCCTCTGTCATCTCTAGGTCACTGTCCTCACTGGCCCTAACGGTGGTGGGGGGTAGTGGCCTGGGCTGGCGCTGATCCATGGCGGTGGAGATGTGCGGGAGTGGCGGCGACGCTGGTGCACGAGGAACAGTATGGCAACGGCGCAGCTAAGCAGGTGCGGCGGTGGCGGCGCTGTCGCTGGGAGGAAGAAGAAGAAGAAGAGGCAGAGGGGCGCTAGAATAGGGAAAAGTCCCAAGGGGCACGCCCCTCCCCTATTTAACCACGCCCTTGAGGGGTAGTGGGATCATGCTGTGCAGACGGGCCACATGGTGTGGCCGTGTATGATCCGGATCAGCCAATCAGCGACGAGCCATAGGAAGGTCCACAGGGTGCAGGAGATCCCACGACGTGACGTGGTGATACAGTTAACGAGGAGACAGACACAATGTGACGTGTGTAACAGTAACACCTGACATTAATTGTAGTAGTAACTAGTGCAGGCCATTAAAATAAGGCAAAGTAATGATTACCCTCCACGTGGGGAAGCGTACAAGAGAAGGAAGAATAACTCGGATGAGTATGGGTTGACCCGGCCAGCGAGTGAAAACTCGGAATGTGCTAAGGGAAAAGATAGTCAATGAAATCCGAGATAGGAGTTAACTCGGAAAAGGGAGCAAAAGGCTTGGAAGAATTGAACCTGTTGTGGCCTTAGCGGTTGAGGCAGCTAAGACCGCACCAGCTTCGGGGACTAATGTTGGGGGGATACCCCCGGGTAGGGTCACGCCGGGGTATAATGGCCGAGTTAGCCGAGGTACGGCAAGGTCAAAGCAAGTGCTAGCCGAGTCACCTCAAGGCAGGCCGAATCACGGAGTAACCCGGACCAGAGGATGTCTGCCTAACTGAGTCCCGGCCGACTTATGTCATATGCCGGCAGGTTTTATCTATCTTGTATGCAGGTACAGGTGTGGCTGGATCAACCAGGCACGATCCGGGTTATATGAAGCTTGCAAGAAAAGGAAGGTATCTCGCTGGTCAAAAGGAGCGTGAGCGAAGCGCATAGAGGCCCTGACCACCGAGGCATGGCCGACAAGGGTGACGTTGCCTATGTCGGATGACGCTTGCGCCGCAGAGGCTCACGTAGCCACTGCATGGCTTACGCAAGGGAAAAGTGGCCGGGTCGGTTTGCTATTTTGGGAAGAGGCATATTCCCTGGAATATGCCTCCACGTATGCCCTAATTGGAGACCTAGCCACCCCTATATAAGGAGGGCTAGGGCCTCTGTAGAAGGGGTTGAGTTCTATGGGGTTATTGACTAGTTGATGGGCATTTGAGTAGAGAGTTCCTTCTTCCTCCTCTCCCCAATACAGCTCGAGGAGCACTTGTAACTTGTAGCATCCCAATTGTCTAACAATTGTAATGCTACTTGGTCTAGTAAGATAATGGCTACTTCCTATATATAATTGTTGCATCATAATTATATCATGCTCATGTCATCATGCCACCTTGCATTTGAGCATCATATAAAACCCTCTTTCTTTTGGTTTTCTCTCATATGCATTATTAATTGTATTTGCCTCTTGATATTGTATTTGGTTATTGATATATTGTTCAAATGCCCAAGTTGAGTTGGGGGCATATCTTTTATTTCAATTCCATCACCTTTCTTTTCCACCACTTTATAATTCCACCATCCTACTAGTCCATGAGCTTGTTTGTCTTTATTTTGGTTTTATCTAGCTCATGGGAAATAGGGTGGATCTAGTTCTTTAAATTCTCTTGCTTGGCCTTGTTTCCACTTCTTGGGAATGCACAAGTATAATGCCATATCATTAGTTTGTTCTCACAATATAAATCATGGCATTTATAATTTTGCATGGGCCATGCAACCTTCTTCACCACCTTTGCTCTCATTGGTTTTTACTTTGCTTTAGTGGATATTTTTCTATGTGCTCCATCTCCATCCATTCCACCATCCCCATATTCCTATCCACATCATTTTCTTTTATTTCTATTTCTTCATGCATGATCAAAGGAGGCTTATTCTTTCTCTCTCATTTTCTTTCTCTTTTTCTTGTTTTCTTCTCCACCTTAGTTTATGCTAGATCAAGCTCCCCTTCCTCTTGGTTTGGTGTCTTAAACAAATCCAAAAATCTAAAACCCTAACCAAGCTTAACCTAGCTATTTTTTTCTCTCTAACTTCTTTTAAACCTAATTTACACTAAACCCTAACTCTACCTTACCTCTCTTTCTCTCTCCCTCTTTCCCTAGCTGCTGGTCCCACCTGGCCACCCTCTCCCTGGCCCACACCTCAGCTACCCATACCCTAACCCTAGCTAAGCCCTAACCCGAGCCCCATCTACCCTAGCCCGAGCTACCCTCTCTCTCTCCCTCTCTTCTCTCTTCCTGACACGAGGGCCCCCTCTAGCCGAGCCCTTCCCTGCCTGTCCCTCTCTCCTGGCCAAGCCCCACCTGCAGCCCCCAGGTCGAGCCCCAGCTCGACCACATGAGGGAGAAGCAAAAGGTGGCACCCGAGGCCACCTTTATCTACCCCCTGCCACGACTGCCCCTCCTCCCTCTCCCTCCTTTTCCTCCTCCCACACGGCCAGATCCGCCCGAGCCTGCCTTCCTCTCCTCCCTTTCTCCCCACAGTCGCCAGCACCTGCCGCCGGTCGCCACCGTCTAACCCTGCCCCTCTTCGTTCCAGCCGGCGTGCATGTCGTGGAGGTGGCTTGGGAGACCAAGGGAACCTCCCTGCCGCTCCTTGCACGCGTCGACGAGGAAGAGAAGCCCCAGGAGCGTCGGTACCGCCGCCACCCGACGGCAAACCCTAGCCGCCAGTACGCCTGCGTCCTCGCTGCTCCGGTGCTTCCCCGCCCGATCCAACTCCATCGTCCCCTCCGCGGTGAGTAGTACTCCCTCCCTGACATGCTCCGCCTCGCTGTCGACGTCTAGCGCCGCCGCTCAAACCGTCGAACGGTCTCAGTGCGCACCGCTCGCTGCCGTCTGCAACCTCCCCGCGCCGCGCAGAACCTTAGCTAGGCCCCAAGCCCCTCCTAACAACTCCCCGAGCCAGCCGCCATGGCTAGCCCCCTCAGCGCGGACGCCCGCGACCCGAGTTCGATCCCCCGCTCTGCGCTGCGCGCGGATTTCCGTCAGACCGAAGAACACGAAGAACAGTACCGGGCCTGTGGTAATTTACAAAAGCCCCCTTTTTGTTTTTCGCTCTCAATCCGCGGTACCTCGGGGCCCACTAGTCAGCCGCAGTAGCATCTTGCAGAAAAGTCCCTCTAATTTCCAGGCCGTAACCCGCGCTCCAGCCCTAGCCCCACCTGTCAGCCTCTGGGGGCAACCCCACTGTCGCGCGGGCCCGAAGCCGCTGGCCCCGCCTGTCGACCTTAGTGGCTAGCCAAGCCCGCGGTGGAAAAGTGTTTTCGCACGCGTGGCCCCAGTCAGCGCAAGGCCCACCCGTCAGTGACGGTGGCTGAATCTGTCTGAGTGCAAATGGTTTTCTGCTTTTCTGTTTCAATTAAACCTTTTCCAAATTTGATTTAAATTCAAATTCAAATCAGATTTAAATAATTTTTAAAATACAAATTCAAATAATACAAGTAATATATGTTTTTGAATCAGAAAAATGTGAGGAATTCAAATATGCCATTCAAAATATCTTTTGAACACTTCAAATTTTCGAGATGATTAAAATTACAATAAAATGCCCTTTTCCTTAATTAATTAATAACTTTAATTCTATAACTCCAAATTGGGCAAATAATATGTCTAAATCGATCAGCGCGACGAGCCCGTTCTATTTATGCAATCCTTGTTATGAATTGAAGCATGCATCATGTCATTCTTACAAATCTGAACTGTTTATGGCAATAAATATTGGACTAAATAAATAATAAAATCCTTTAATTCTTGCACCACACCTCACCCTTGCCATGCTACTTTAATGCCATGTAAATTGTGCATCATTCATCATGGCATGCTTGTTTGCTTGACGCATTTTAATTCATATGCTTGTGCACTTTATTTATGTTGGCCTTGTTTGTTTGGTTCTTCTTCGAATAGACGCCCAGCAGGAGAATTACCAGGAATCACAGGAGTACTACCCAGATCCATCCCTCGCTTCAACTGAGCTGCCAGGCAAGCACTACCACATGCTTGCATACATACAGTACCTATTGCCTCTATCTTATTCTTGCATCATTGAGTCGCGATTGCATTAAATTGAATCCCAAGTACTGCATAGCCTTTACTTTTAAACCACACCGAAGCTTGTTCCTCCATCCCATGAGCCATTACTACAGGAGTTGTTTGAGCCATGCGAGTCGTAGAAAAGCATGTGTAGGGTATATGAGTGTCTGATGAATAACGAGGTACCTAAACAACTTAACCTGAGTAATAATGGGATAACTAATGAAAGAGGCACCGGTGAGCAATATCTGCTATTTGGTTTTTCATGCTCACTTGTGTCCCGTAGGACCCCGAGTACTTGATTCCTGTTCCTTGACCATTCGCACTATCCACATCCGGGAGGCCTTATGGACCCCCCTGAGCCAGAGCTTGATTCATTCTTATTTCTTGGGGCCACATTTAGTTTGGGGCTTTATTACTATCCTGTACTTATGCCATGTGACTGCTTTATTTAAGATTGTGCGAGGAGCACCTGTACTGTTTTGGATCGTGACACGTTTTCGCTGTATCGACAAGCCTAGTCACATTTTCGGGTTCCCAGTCGTTTACCGCCGTCCACACAAACCTTGGGTCCGTCTCGGAGCCGGCCAACTTCGTTGCGGGTAGCTTAATGGGGTGGCCCCCTGAAATATTGCTGAATCCTGTGATTGCTTTGTCGTGAATGCCTCGTTGGGTTTTGATTTGGTTTTTCCGAGGTTGATCGAGTGTGTGTTGCTATTCGTGCACCCCTGCAGGGTAAATCTTTCTGAAAGTCGTGTCCGCGGTTATGGACGACTTGGAGCACAGTTTCTCGATCATAGACAAGTATAACTAAAGTACTGCTTTTAAATTGACTAAGTACCTGACTAGTAAATAGTGCAATACTCATGGAACGGTTAATAAAACTGCCAACGGATGATGGGGGTTGTTTGTTCGCTTCCTCGTTGGTAAGCGAGGAGGAGGATGGATCTGTTAATTATACTGTTATAACTGTTGATCTTAATTCACGGACATCCGTCTATCATTGGTTAGGCGGATGGTTAGCGAGTATCTGTAGAATTGTTAGGTATTATATTTTGCTGCAATTGCGTCACCCCAGGTTGTGTCCCCTTTAGCGGCATAAAGACTTGCTGAGTACCCCTAGGGTCTCACACGATAAATTGTTTGATTCAGATGAACAGGTCTACCCGCAAGATGGATGGGTGGAAGAGACAGATGATGTTGGCAACGATCATTCAGTGTAGAGATTCCGGGAACGGGGATCCGTGAGATCTGTGGGCGGGATGTGTTTATTTATGGGGCATCTTATGCCAATTTGCTTCTTATCCGTACTCGGATCTTGTTTTCCGCTTCCGCCTGATACTCTGATGTGTGATGTATGAGGAGCTATCCTAAATTATTATATATTTCTAGGACATTTGGATCTTGCCGTATGGCGTTGCAATATTTCTATTTCTTTTAGATGGAATGGCTCTGAGGACTGTTGTATGTGGCTTGCATACATACTCATTTGTGTATGTAGTTGATCCCTTCGCCTGCCGATTACGCCGCTCGTTCTTGTCCCGTTGTCTGAAAGTGGTTAGGACGGCCAAAAGGTCTACCGTGAGTGGCCCTGGGCCCCACCATACTATTTTAACCACTTTCGTTCATCCAGGCATGTAACTAAGAGCGTAATTCACCGAGGTAGTTACATAACTCATCTAGCTTGAATAATACAATGCTTCTGTGTGTGGAATCACCACACTATCCCTCCCTGGATTCCTCTAGTGCATCTTGTCCCCACCTTTAGCCTATCCATGGCATCTGCCGTGACACCACCACGACAATAGCCCCATCTCCATCCTCCTCTAAGGCTGCCGCACCATTATCTAAGGAAAAGGGTAACACTGGATCCAAGGATGATGATGTGGAAGGTGAAAAACTTAATGGTTCCACCTCCAAGAAGGGAAGTGGTAAGGAGAAATATAGTGAGGTTCGCCACGTATATTCCCCCGACCCACCTATCCCTCATCCTCATATAAACAATAGGGGTGATCCACCCAAGCTCACTGCATCCTCTTTTAATCAATGGAAATTCTTAATGAAATCTCATGTTTGCATCTCCTCTATTGAACTTTGGAGGATTATTGAAGAGGGTCTTCATATTGGAGATCAAACCAACCTAACGAGAAGAGAAGTTGTGGACAGCCAGTTGAATGCCACCGCTCTCCACATGATACAGCTAGGTGTGGGTCCCAAGGACATGCCACACATTGAACATCTCAACACAGCTAAAGAAGCTTGGGATGCTCTTACGAATCTCTTAGTAATGAAGCTGAGGGATTCTACATGTTGGATGGTGAAAACCATGAGGACATGTATAGAAGACTCAAGGGCATCGCAACAACATTTGGAAAGCATGGGGCCACTCACATTGATGATGCATGGATAAAAAGGAAATATGTGAGTGCCTTAATGCCTTTCGAGCCAATGGACTTGAAGAGCCTGCAAGGTAGACATAACTATCATCAAATGACATCCAATGAAGTCATGCAAGAAATGGCGTCATTCAAAGTGGCAGCAAAGAATGTTGAAGATGCCCGTGCTCGGGCCATTGGAATGCAAAAGGGTGTCAATGTGGCTCTCAAAGCCAATGTTGTTGAGCAAGAGGAAGATGAAAGAGTTTTTGAGGGGGCCTCCATGGACTGCCCCGATGAAGTCAAACATTCGCATGGTGAGTACATGGCGTTTTATGCAAGGAACTTTTGGAAGGACCCTGCCAAAGCCAAGTCGGAACTTGAGTGCAAGAACGGGTCAAATGGAAGAAGAGAAAGTGGCCCAAGATTAAGAACTTGCTACAACTGTGGAGATAGAATGCACTTTGTAGCCGAGTGTCCGTATCAAAATACAGAAGACAATGGTGGCAAGCTCATTCTTAAAGAGAAATCTAAAGCACCTAAGAAGAAGCCATTTATTAAGAAGAATGGCCCCTTCAAGAAACAACCCAAGATCGTCTTAGTTGCACAAGAAGAATACTCCTCTGCAAGTGAATATGAAGAGGATGATGATAGTTCCCGCGAGGTGGCTACTATAGCCACCACATCGACTCCTTCATCTCTCTTCGACTCGCCAAACGAGAACGTCATCAACAACAACGCCACTTGGCTAATGGTAAGAGGGTCCGAGGTATCAACATCTAGCTCTTCATTTCCTACGACTAACATAATCTTTGATATGGATGATCATGACAGTCTTAAAATGAAAGAAGAAGTTATTGCTTTGGATACTTTTTTCACTAACCTGCAAGGTGAGCACAAACTCCATTTTGATGCTCTTATGAGTCAACTTGCTCAAGCCGAAGATCTTCTTGAAGAAAAGGGCAGAATTGAAAGAGAAGATGCCTTGGAGATAGCTTCTTTGAAGAATTCCTTGGAAGAGGAAGAGGAAGCTCGAGTATCTTTGGAAGAGAGACTCGAATACATTGAGGAGTCACAGGAAGAAGCTGTGGCTCAGCTCATCAAAGAACGTGACCATGCTCTTGCCCAGGTAAAGAAACTAAAGAAAGAAAAGATTGACTTTAGAGCTATTCATGCTAGACTTTTGGAGAAGTTTGATAATCTTGAAAGTGCTCACAAGGCATTGAAGAGTGATCATTCTACTTTAAATGAGTCTCATGACCAGCTCCAAACTCAATTGAAATGGTATGATGTGCCAAGTACCTCCACTTCATCCTCTGGAAAAGAAGGTCTTACAAGAAGTTCTCAACACAAAGGTAAAGAAGTTATTGATGAGATACTGAGCAAGCAAAGGACAAACAATAGTCAAGAAGGTCTTGGTTATATTCCCAAGTCAAAGAGCAAGAAAAACAACAAGAAGAAGAAGAGCAAGACTGCTCAACCAAATACTAGCAACATTACCAATGGCAAGACTAATTATGATGGTTTTGCAGGGGTCAACAATCCTAACTTTGAACTATATTGCAATTATTATGGTGATGTTTATGCTAGTTATGTAGGCCCTTATGATTGTTACATTCCTTGGTCTATTTGGGTTCCCAAGACCCTTGTTACTAACACGAGAGGACCCACTGAAAAATGGGTACCTAAAACCAATAAGTAATTTTCTTGCAGGGCTATGCTTCCGGTGGTTCTAAATGGGTACTCGATAGCGATTGCATGAGTCATATGACCGGAAGCAAGGAGATCATCACGGAGATGCGGCCAAACTTTGATCACATAACCGTCTCCTATGGTGACAAGTCAAAATCTGAGGTATTGGGTCTCGACAAAGTTGTGGTGGCTCACAATATCTCTCTCGTGGATGTCATGCTTGTTGAGACCCTCTGTTACAACTTACTTTCAGTTCACGCCCTTGGTAAGATGGGCTTTGCAGTTTATATTGATGCTGATTTGGTGGTACTCTTGTGGAGCAAGTCTCTAAAAGTCGCTTTCGTGGGATATGTCTAAAATGACATGTACGTGGTGGAATTTTCGGGGAAAACCACTACAGGCCCGATGTGTCTTTTCGGAAAGGCTGACGCAGGTTGGCTATGGCATCGCCGACTAGCCCACGTCAATATGAGAACTTTGCAAAGTATCCACAAGGGTGGACACATCCTTAGACTAAAAGAAAATGTCTCCTTTGCCAAAGATCGTGTTTGCAGGGCGTGTGTTGAAGGGAAAATGCATGACTCACCTCATCGAAGGAAAACTATTATCTCATCAAAAAGGATTTTGGAGCTCCTTCATGTGGACCTCTTCGGACCTCCATCTCATGCAAGCCTCGGTGGGAAGAAGTATTGCCTACTGATTATTGATGATTACTCAAGATACACTTGGGTTTATTTCTTCAAGTTGAATAGTGAAACTCAACAAACAGTCATTGGCTTCGCCAACGAGGTTCAACGTCAACACAACGTCCCCATTCTGGCTATAAGAAGTGATAACGGCTCTGAGTTCAAGAACTACACCTTAAATGAGTTCCTAAGTGAATAGGGGATAAGACATCAATATTCCGTTGCGTACACCCCTCAACAAAATGGTGTAGCCGAGAGGAAGAATCAAACTCTAATGGATATGGCAAGATCAATGTTAGCCGAATTTAAATCTCCATATAATTTCTGGGCTGAAGCAATCTCTACTGCTTGTCATTCATCCAACCGATTATACCTCCGCAAGATCTTGGACAAGACTCCTTATGAAATACTTACCGGTAAGAAGCCAAACATCTCATACTTTCGGGTATTCGGGTGTAAGTGTTTCTTTCTTATCAAGGGAGTTCGTTTATCTAAGTTTGAATCTAAGGCTCTAGAAGGTATTTTTGTTGGTTATGGTGCCGAATCCCGAACTTATAGAGTCTACAATAAGCTCTCCAGAACTGTTGTAGAATCTTGTAGTGTGGTGTTCGAGGAAAATGACAGTTCCCGTGCGGAGCAAGTTGGTGTTTGTGATGCAGATGTTGACATACCCCAAGATGCCATAAGAAGAATGGGCGTGGGATTTTTCCACCCCATTGAGGAACCCCTTGTGGCGGATCGGGAAGAACAATGTTCTTCCCATGAAGAGCCCTCATCTACACATGCCCAACAAGTTCCCACCATGGGTGCAAATTCTGCACCATCTCCATCAGCTGCTGAAGGTCAAGCTGCTCCAGAAAACTCCAGGCCGGATTATCCGGTGGACACTGGATTATCCAGCCACCCCGCTCCAGCTGACCATTTTGCTTCTGGTGGTGAAGATATCAATGCAAGCTCCAGGCCAGATTTTCCGGCAAGCCCCGGATTATTCGTCCCCTCGCCAGTTCAAGCAAGCCCTAGGCATCCTGATGAAGCTGATACAAGTACTCCCAGGCCGGATAATCCGACCTCTCCATCGGCCAGATTATCCGACCCTGACTCTCCGGTTCAGCAGCCTCCTATTACGGCTACTAACTGACCTCAAGGGCATGCTTCAGCACCACCTGCTGCTGATACTCCAGTTCCTGATCGAGGTCGAGTAAATGCTTCCAATGAAGATTCAAGTGATGAATATACTCCTCCAAGAGACAACAAACTTATTAAACTTCATCGCAAGGCTCGAGCTGATTGAAACCTTGAGTTGAGGGGTCACACTCTCGATAAGGTTGTTGGTGATCTTCGACGAAGGGTTTCTACAAGAAGAGAATTGGCCAGTTTTGGTGAGCATCAAGCTCATATCTCTATGGTGGAACCTAAGAAGGTCTTTGAAGCTCTTGAAGATCCAGACTGGGTTGTTGCTATGCATGAAGAATTGAATCATTTCGAGCGCAACAAAGTCTGGAAACTCGTGGAGAAACCCAAAGATTGCCGCAATGTTATCGGCACCAAGTGGATATTTAAAAACAAGCAACATGAGAATGGCATTGTTGTGAGGAACAAGGCAAGACTTGTGGCACAAGGTTACTCCCAAGTTGAGGGCATTGACTTCGGCGAGACCTATGCTCTAGTAGCTCGCCTTGGGTCCATCCGTATCCTTCTTGCTTATGCTGCCCATAACAATTTTAAGTTGTAGCAAATGGACGTCAAGAGTTCCTTCCTTAACGGTCCTCTACATGAGTTGGTATACGTAAAGCAACCCCCGGGTTTTGAGGATCCTAACTTTCCGAAACCATGTCTACAAACTCGATAAGGCACTCTATGGCCTTAAACAAGCCCCACGTGCGTGGTATGAGCACCTTAAAGAGCTTTTGTTAGATCGTGGCTTCGAAGTTGGGCAAATCGATCCCACTCTTTTTACTAAGAAGGTTAAGGGGGAGCTCTTCATATGCCAACTATATGTAGACGATATCATCTTTGGTTCTACTAATAAAGCTTTTAATGATGAATTTTCAAAGCTTATGACTGATAGGTTTGAGATGTCCATGATGGCGGAATTACAGTTCTTTCTTGGATTCGAGCTCAAGCAACTTAGAGAAGGAACCTTTATTAATCAAGCCAAGTACATCCAAGACATGCTCAAGAGATTCAAGATGACGGATCTAAATGGTGTCGCCACTCCGATGCAAACAAATTGTCATCTTGAACTTAACCCACATGGTAAAGATGTGGACCAAAAGGTATACCGATCCATGATTGGTTCTCTTCTTTACCTCTGCGCATCTAGACCGGATATCATGTTGAGTGTGGGAGTGCAAGGTATCATGCAGCTCCTAAAGAAAGCCACTTAGTGGCGGTCAAGAGGATCTTTCGATATTTGGTTCATTCCCCTAACTTTGGTCTCTGGTATCCTAAGGGATCCAATTTCTCTTTATGTGGTTATACTGACTCAGATTGGGCTGGTGATAAGGATGATCAGAAATCCACTTCTGGAGCTTGTCAATTCTTGGGAAGATCTCTTGTATGTTGGTCATCTAAAAAGCAGAATTGTATATCTCTCTCCTTGCACTGTGGACAATGGCATTGTGGGCACTCTGGTTGGCCTTGCTCCCATCTATGGTGCCTTAGTGGGTCTCTTCCATGACTCCATTACTCCGAGTGGGGGCAACAATGACAGCATCCGTGGTCACCTTGTTCAGCTACTTCAATTTTCTCATGAGGTTGCCTCTTGTGAGGACGAGTCGGTGTAGTACAGGCTGGATGTCATGGACTTCATTTACCATGAGTTGACTGATGCTATGTTCAACCGTCTATCCATTCCCTAGGCACCCTACATTATGATGCTCATCAGGCACTTGCTTCCTGCTGAGGAGTTCCACATTGACTCGGTGCATAAGGCCAAGAAGATCTACACCAAGGTTCGGAAGACCTCTCTCCCCTCCTCTGCTCCTGAGGCCCTCATGAGGGATGCTCGCAGGACCCCAGTGCCTCCTATTGCCCGTGAAATCAAGCAGCTGAACTGGTTCCATCGTAACATACTCTGCATGGGCGTGGACACGCGCAAGGGTCAGTACGAGGCATACAAGCAGCGCCATGAGTTGGCTCACTCCCAGCAGCTCATTCTCCACCATGTGTCCGGTGCTTCGGGTGATCCTCCGGCTCCTACACCTCCCACTCCGTATGCTCGGTGGAACTCTTCCTCTGGGTTGAACTATGGTGAGCTGGAGCGTCACTTGTTCCCCTCTGCGCCTGCTGCTGATGATGAGGATGAGGAAGGTGACACTGAGGAGCTTGAAGATGAGGATGAGGATGAGAATGAAGACGAAGACGAGGACAAGGACGAGGACTACGAGTGATCCCGTGGGGCGCTAGCATCGCTCTTCTCCCTTTTTTGGTGTCTCGATGCCAAAGGGGGAGAAGTAGTTCTATTAGGATGTCTATGGATTTGCATGGGTCAGGCATAAGCACTTGCATTTTTCTATTTGTCGTTTTCTTGCTTATGCCCATTTAGCGTTGAACTTTAAATTTGTGGTTTGTGGTTGTTTGATACTCTATGTGGTTGTCTGGATTATGCCTATGGTTTTCATCTCATGGATTATGCTTATGGATCTATCTATTCATATCCTATTGCTGGAGGTTTTTATCTCGGAAGGCGCTCATATTGGTTATCCGGTAATAATTGTGGCTTATGTCAAGGATGCCTTCCCTCTACCTCGGTGGTATGTTTATGTTGCTCATATGTATATGGAATAGATCCACCTATTTGTGTGCATTTGTATTCCAATGCAAAATTCTATTATGCACACATTGAGGGGGAGTCTCTTCCATGACCTTTACTGTTTGTCTTGTCACTTTCTCCTGCAAATCCTGGTATTGTCATCTAACACCAAAAAGGGGGAGATTGAAAGAACATTTCATGTTTTCCTATGTTTTGCGTGTTAGATAACAATACTGTGGAGATTATTCATGTGCGCTAAGTGTGCAGCAAGCTTTGAGGGGGGGCAGATTATCCGCCCCACCAAGGGCCGGATAATCCGGCCTACCTCATTGCTCAAAGGTAGCCAAGGCGCGTCGCTCGGTATCCGGTCGGATTTTCTCCCGGAAAATCCGAACTGGGGTGGTTTTTCCTCCCCAGGCCGGATAATCCGGTTGTCGCATGGGCCGGATAATACGGCCCCCAGTTTTTGAGCAAAAGGAGCCAAGGCATGTTGCTCGGTATCCGGCCGGATTTTCTCCCGGAAAATCCGAACTAGGGCGGTTTTTCCTCCCCAGGCCGGATAATCCGGCCTTCACATAGGACCGGATAATCCGGCCCCCAGAAGTTGATCAAGGGCAAGCTCGGCGCGACGCTCTGATAGGGGGCGGGTTATCTGCCGGATATTTCGAGTCTTGGGCGGTGTTTTCCCCAGGCCGGATAATCCGGCCCCCAAAGTGTCCAATGGCTGGTTTCTGAAGGGGGTATAAATACCCCTTCTTCCCCAACATTCAGAACACTTGATTCATTCGAAATTGTCCAGACATTGTGCAAGAGCTCTCATTCTCGATCTCCCACTTCAACCACCCGAAGGTCTTGATCTTTGGGGGAATTGAAGGAGGAGAAGTTCATCATCATCACGAATCAAGCGCTTCAACTCCTCTCCATTCACTTGGAGAAATCCCTGATCTAGTATTCTTGTCAATACCTAGATCTTGTTCATTGTATTTGATAACTTTGTTCTTGTGGCAGCTTGTTGTCATTCCTGGAGCCTCCAAGTTGTTTGTGGAGTTGTTGCCCCGCTAGTTGTGTAAAGGCACCGGTGCCCGCCTCGAAGGGTACCTATAGTGGAAAGGTGGATCAGGCCTTTGGTGGCGAGATCCATCGGAGAACAGGGTGAGGCCTATTGTGGCGTGGTGGTCTTAGTACCGCCCACCCCTCCAACACAGACGTACTTCCCTTAACAAGGAAGGAACTGCGGTCAAACAAATCCTGAGTCTCCGCGTGCTTTACTACGGTTTACCCGTCCCTCTTCCACTCGCTCTTTACTCGCTAGTAGATAGGTTTGCATATAGGGAAATTCCACCTAATAGTTTATCTAGAGGATTTACCCTTTATGCTAAGCCTAAAATTGAAAAATTATTAAAATTTGGTGTAGCACCTGTTCACCCCCCCCTCTAGGTGCCCATACGATCCATTTCACATGTGTATCATAGAGAACCGCCAACGGGGTACCCCTTTCCCGATGATACGGAAGAATCTCCATATCAAAATGATAAGGCAAGCATACAACGAGCATCTCAGCAATCTTCTTATTTACCATGGGAATATGGTGCTTTTTCTCTCTTTCCTCTTTTCATAATCTCCTTTTTTATTTTTCTCTTTTTTCTCAATATAGGACTCTTTTTTTTATAAGAAGAATGCTTCATAGATAGCTCATTATGGTTACGCTGCAGGTTTCCACCATGTCAGCATGATTTAGACCAGCGGCCTAGGCGTTTCTCTAACACATATACATAACTCCATGGACTTACAAGCTCCCCTTTCATTTCACACCGACGACATCCATAGACAAAAGATCATGATATCAACTAGGTACAAAGTACCAAGTGCAATGTTGAAAGCGTTCCCCATGACAGCATGGTTCTGCTAATTCCCAACAAATAAGTGCAAGCATATACAACGTAGACGACACAATGGTTCAAGTTTATTAAGGGCAAGAAAAGTAAAGTCTACCATCAAGTTCATGAGAGCTTTAATCACTAGTTTTCTCATAACAAGTTTAATTTGGAAGGTAAACAAAAGCATGAATATACTTGGAATAGCATAAGCTAGTAGGTAGGTATGGTGGACTCTTTGGAATAACTTTGTTTAGGGAGTTGGATGCATGAGTGGAACTCATACTTGGTTGTAGAGGCGAGCAAAAGACTAGGAGCGACAAACTAAGAGAGCAATAATGGCCATAATCATGCAGAGCGATAAAACATCATTGATCAAAGCATAAAGTGAGACTACAAGTTGAAAACTAAAGGATCATAAAGGCTATGGTGACTTGAGATAGTCATAACATGGTGTGAGCATGCGCCAAGTCAACCCAAATAAAGCATATGAATCTTGAAGTAAAAGAGAGCATCAAGAAGCAATTCAAACACATTTAAGTCTAACCCACTTCCTATGCATAGGAATCTTGTAAAGAAACAAGTCATGAAAGCATAAAGCAAAAAGCATAGGAAAGCAAAACAAGTGCAACTTCAAGACTTTCAACATAAAGAGGGGAAACTTAATATTGTTGTGATGCATAAAACCATGTTTCCCTCTCTCATAATAACTTTCAGTAGCATCATGAATAAAATTAACAATATAACTATCACATGAAACATTCTTATCATGAGCCACATGCATATCATTGTTACTCTCCCTATAATCATAGTCATTTTTATTAATCATAGTGGGAGGAAATTCAACAAAATAGCTATCATTATTATTCTCATCACCATAATCATCAAATATAGGAGGCATATTGTAATCATTAATTTTCTCCTCAATAGTAGGTGGACTAAAAATATCATATTCATCATTGTAATCATCATATATTGGAGGTTTTGTATCATCATAAGCAATACAATAGCTATCTTCCAAAGTTGGGGAACTAAAAAGATCATTTTCATAAAAACTAGCTTCCCCAAGCTTAGACTTTTCCATAGCATTAGCAATAATGGTGTCCAAAGAATTTATACTAACAACATTGCTATTAGCGTGCAAATAAAGTTCCATAGGTTTTTTAATTTTCTCTTCAAACACTTCATGTCCTAACTCAAGATAAATACTATAAAGCTCTCTAATTTTGTTGTTGTTTTCCATTAAGCCTAACTAGTGAAAATAAAAACAAGAAACAAAAAGACAAAATTGCAGAATCTAAAGGAAATAACTTCGAGCAGTCACACCGGAGGATGTGAGTACCTTTTACCTTACCTCCCCGGCAACGGCGCTAGAAAATAGGCGTTTGCCGTGGGAGGTTCTTCTTCTTTAATCCTCCGGTGTGAATACCTTTTACCTTACCTCCCCGGCAACAGCGCTAGAAAATAGCTTGATGTCTACGCACTTCTATTCTTGTAGACAATTGTTGGGCCTCCAAGTGCAGAGGTTTGTAGAACAGTAGCAAGTTTTCCCTTAAGTGGATCACCCAAGGTTTATCGAACTCAGGGAGGAAGTGGTCAAAGGTATCCTCTCTCAAGCAACCCTGCAATCAAGATACAAGAAGTCTCTTGTGTCCCCAACACACCCAATACACTTGTCAGGTGTATAGGTGCACTAGTTCAGCGAAGAGATAGTGAAATACAAGTGGTATGGATAATTCTAAGTGGTAACGGTGCCAGAAAATAGCTTGCTGGCGTGTGAGAGACTACAACCAAACTTAAATAAAGATGAAAGCAAGCAAACATGTAACAGATATAGTAGCAAACGGTGTTTCAGTGCTTAGAAACAAGGCCTAGGGATCATACTTTCACTAGTGAACACTCTCATATAAATATCTTCTCTTTATGATACTACTCTTAACTACTCTCTGGTTGAACACTCTAATCGATGGTAGGGCTATAACAGCACACCTCAAAGTAAGCCTTCCCCATCTAGATAACCCCACACTATCACCTTGAGCTCTAGATGGTTCCAACAAACACCACAATTTTATAAAGACATCCAACTCCAAATATAACTCATAACAAGTATTTGTAATCTCTAGCCTAAGTGCCACCATGGTGTGCACGCTGTCACTTTCACACACATGGGGAGAGCAGAGATCTAATAAAGCACTTGAGTATCAAGGTAGATCTATAGATTACAAGCTCATGACCACAATATGATCACGCATAGAGAGAGAGATGAACACATAGCTACCGGTAGAACCCTTAGCCTCGAGAGAGAACTACTCCCTCCTCATCATGGGAATTAGCAATGGTGATGGAGATCAATGGAGATGGCTCCGGGGGCACTTCCCCGTCCCGGTAGGGTGCCAGAACGGAGACTTTCTATCCCTCGAATCTCCCCTTCGGTGGCGGCGGTGTTGTGGAACTTTTCGTGGATTTCTGATTGACGATTTAGGGTTTTGGTATCGAGAGGCTCTTATAGGTGAAGGAGGCAAGGTCGGTGGGCGGCCAGGGGGCCCACACCATGCCCTGGCACGGCCTGGGATGGCCCGCGCCAAGGGAGGTGTGGCCACCATGTGGCCCCTCTCCGACTCTCCTTCTGGCTCCGTGAGTCTTCCAGGAAAATATCAACTTTTGATTTTGTCCGTTCCAATTCTGAGAATATTGATTTTCTGACTTTCCTGGAACCAAAAACAGCAGAAAACAGGCAACTAGCACTATGGCACTTGTTAATAGGTTAGTCCAAGAAATCATATGAAAAGTACTCCAAAGTTGGAACAAAACACAAGAAAGTAGATAAAACCAAGCATGGAACATCAAAAATTATAGATACATTTGCAATGTATCACACCCCCGCATAGCTGATGCGCCATCATTGCGGCACCGTCGCGGCCGGTGGCACGAGGATGTTGAAGTGCGCAAACATCACCACCTCGTAGAAGTTCAGCGAGGGCATCTCCATGGCGGCGTGGTGGAGATTGGAGAGGGGGCGAGGGGATGGACGACGAAGCGACATGCTGTGGCGCCTCCTATTTGTACATGAGGACGATGAAGTGATGGGTGGAATATCCAAGGGGCATTGGTCAGACAAAAGGAAGTAATGCAGGGTTAAGACAGATTAACGGGCGACCAATTGTTTTCCTCCCAGGACTCCAGGGCTAATAGTTCAGACTGCTAGGTCAACAAGTACAACTATTACAACTTAAAAAAGGCACGGAGCTCAAGCTAAATAGAACTAGTTATCACACATCTCCTTGATCTTACTAATCTTAGCCCGATGTGCATCTTCTTGCCAGAGTAAGGATCGAATCGTCTGCTCCTTCCTTTTAGCATCTTCCTTGCACAACTTTAATTGTTTCTCTGCATTTTCCTCATGCACTTGTCAATACTCGTAGTTGTGAACTGCAGGACTTTAGCCTGGTGAAGATCCTTCCTTGCTTGAGTCAGTTCTTGCTCTGCTTTAGCCTTCAGGGCCAACGCCGCGTCCCTCTCCTTCTTGACTTTGCTAACCTTGTCTTCCACCCACCTAAGATCTCGCTTATGCTTGGTCGTGTCAACGGGTTCCCATAGCATCATCTCAACACTGTCAAGAAGTGAGCTGAATATGGATTCTTTCAACTCAACAGTCATTTCCCATAGTTTGTCCAGCGTTTTCTGCATTGATTTGGGCCACTTGGGATCTACCCATTTGACAACACCGCAACTTCCGCCTCGCATCATTGCACGATGTCCTTGACACCGTAGAAACCTCCTGCCTGCGTTTCGTCCTTTGAACGCTACAAATTTAGTGGGAACATATCCATGTTTACATAGCGGAGGACTGTCTTCATCCGCTAAACCGTGATAGTCGGAGTCATACATCGTCTGGTTGGCCTAACACATCATATGCGAATGAGTAAATAGAGTAGATCTAGCTCAAAAAATAGATAAATGGCGATAAATGATAGAGATAGAGATGAGACGACTCACATCGAAATCACCGTCCCTGTCATCACGACGTGTTTCCTCGTTGTCTCCCCTTGAACCCATGGCGAGAGGGAAGGGGGATGGCTGCCGGAGAGGGGATTGGGATGGAGGCGCCGTCGGCTTGCGGCTGCGGCAGGATGGCAGTGAAGTGGGGAAAGTGGCTTCGAGGGGAAGGAAGAGAAGTACAGGTAGGAAGAGAAGTAATGGGGATGTGACACTGGGATATGGCCCACTGAACTCGTGAGTCGTGACACTCGCAACAAGGGAGCCCCAGTGTTGCCAGTTTGTCCAGAGCAAGCATGGCCAATCATGCCGCAGAACAGACTACTCGCGGATCGATCTCACGAAGACCATCCCAATCATCCAAGTGCCCTGATCAAACGGTATGTAACAATCGTCAAGCAGAACAACTGTGTTAGGGCGTGCCTTCTAGAAGACTCGGTCTAACGCTAAGGTTAGGGCTCTCCTAAGGTTAATTAGGATCCATATGTGGTTTATGAAAAGAACACACATCCAATGACACTAGTGGATCCTTATGTGGTTTGTGAGAAGAACACACATGCAATCACACTGGGTGGATCCATATGTGGTTTATGAGAGGAACACACATGCAATGACACTGGTGATATGTGGTTTGTGAATAGAAAACACATGCAATGACACTGGTGGATCCTTATGTGGTTTGTGAGAAGAACATACATACAATGACTCTAGATGTGGTTCATGAGAAGAACACACATGCAATGACACCGCTGTCCTTATGTGGTTTGTGAGAAGAACACACATGCAAGGACTCTAGCTGTGGTTCATGGAAAGAACACACATCCAATGACTCTAGCTGTGGTTCATGAGAAGAACAAACATGCAATGACACTAGTGGATCTATGTGTGGTCTGTGAGAGGAACAGACATGCAATGACACCGGGTGTGGTTCATGAAAAGAAAACACATCCAATGACACTGGTGGATCCTTATGTGGTTTGTGAGAAGAACAGACATGCAATGACACTGGTGGATCCATGTGTGGTCTGTGGGAAGAACACACATGCAATGACTCTAGATGTGGTTAATGAAAAGAGCAGACATGCAATGACACATGTGGATCCATGTGTGGTCTATGAGAGGAACAAACATGCAATGACACTGGGTGTGGTTCATGAAAAGAACACACATCCAATGACACTTGTGGATCCTTATGTGGTTCGTGAGAACAACACACATGCAATGACAACGGTGGATCCATGTGTGGTCTGTGGGAATAAAAGACATGCAATGACACTGGTGGACCCATATGTGGATTGTAAAAAGAACAGACATGCAATCACACTAGGTGGATCCATGTGTGGTTCATGAGAAGAACACACATGCAATGATACTGGTGATATGTGGTTTGTGAAAAGAACAGACATGCAATGCCTCTAACTATGGTTAATGAAAAGAGCAGACATGCAATGACACTGGTGGATCCATGTGTGGTTAATGAGAAGAACACACATCCAATGACACCAGTGGATCCTTATGTGGTTTGTGAGAAGAACATACATGCAATGACTCTAGGTGTGGTTCATGAGAAGAACACACATGCAATGACACTTGTGTATCCTTATGTGGTTTGTGAGAAGAACACACATGCAATGACTCTAGCTATGGTTCATGAAAATAACACACATCCGTGACTCTAGCGGTGGTTCATGAGAAGAACACACATGCAATGACACTGGTGGATCCATGTGTGGTCTGTGAGAGGATCAGACATGCAATGACACGGGGTGTGGTTCATGAAAAGAACACACATCCAATGACACTAGTGGATCCTTATGTGGTTTGTGAGAAGAACACACATGCAATGACACAGGTGGATCCATGTGTGGTCTGTGGGAATAACAGACATGTAATGACTCTAGATGTGGTTCATGGGAAGAACACACATGCAATGACACTGGTGTATCCTTATGTGGTTTGCGAGAAGAACAGACATGCAAGGACTCTAGCCGTGGTTCATGAAAAGAACACACACCTAATGACTCTAGCCATGGTTCATGAGAAGAACACACATGCAATGACACTGGTGGATCCATGTGTGGTCTGTGAGAGGAACAGAAATGCAATGACACTAGGTGTGGTTCATGAAAGGAATAGACATCCAATGACACTGGTGGATCCTTATATGGTTTGTGAGAAGAACACACATGCAACGACACCGGTGGATCCATGTGTTGTCAGTGGGAATAACATACATGCAATGACACTGGTGATATGTGGTTTGTGAAAAGAACACACATGCAATGACACTGGTGGATCCATATGTGGTTTGTGAAAAGAACAGACATGCAATCACACTGGGTGGTCCATGTGTGGTTCATGAGAAGAATACACATGCAATGACACTGGTGATATGTGGTTTGTGAAAAGAACAGACATGCAATGACTCTAACTGTGGTTAATGAAAAGAGCAGACATGCAATGACACTGGTGGATCCATGTGTGGTTAATGAGAAGAACACACATCCAATGACACCGGTGGATCCTTATGTGGTTTGTGAGAAAAACAGACACGCAATGACTCTGGCTGTGGTTCATGAGAAGAACACACATGCAATGACACTAGTGTATCCTTATGTGGTTTGTGAGAAGAACAGACATGCAATGACTCTAGCTATGGTTCATGAAAAGAACACACATCCAATGACTCTAGCTGTGGATCATGAGAAGAACACACATGCAATGACATTGGTGGATCCATGTGTGGTCTGTGAGGGGAACCAACATGCAATGACAGTGGGTGTGGTTCATGAAAAGAACACACATCCAATGACACTGGTGGATCCTTATGTGGTTTGTGAGAAGAACACACATGCAATGACACTGGTGGATCCATGTGTGGTATGTGGGAATAACAGACATGCAATGACTCTAGATGTGGTTCATGAGAAGAACACACATGCAATGACACTTGTGTATCCTTATGTGGTTTACAAGAAGAACACACATGCAAGTACTCTAGCTATGGTTCATGAAAAGAACACACATCTTGTAACACCCTCAAATCGGCCCTATGCATGTTTTAGCCCTTTCCGCCAAACCCGCATAGAAACGATTCAAGGACGCCCACCAGGCACTTTCGTGCGGGTGGAAAACAAAGTAATACCATTACATAACAGTCCTCGATGGGACCCACAGAACAGATATATATATACAACAGCGACTCAACGAGTCAAGAATACAGATATACAATACAAAGATCCGAATCACCTTGAAAACGATAGAGCGTACGACTACGGACAAGATGCCAATGGGGCTAAGAGCCCTGAAGAATAACCAATGGCATCCATAACCCTGCCCAGGCCAAGCCGGAAGGGTAACCCTGCTAACGACGATGATCTCAAACCTGCTAAACAAAAGGGGTGCCGACAAAGGGCAAAGGAAAAAGAGGAGCGTCAGTACTGAGGCCAGTACACGGCGAGGCTAGAATTCGGCGGCTCTCGCCTACATAGGTATGGTGGACTGAAGCGGCAGCGCAGCGGCACTAAACAACCTATAGAGACTCGGTATCACTTGCGGCTATTAGAGAGGGGTAAGGAAGACCTATTCGGATCCAACCTGAAGCTAACACCAAACAAACCCATCCTGGTATTTCCACCTCGAGATCAAACAAGGAAGTCGGACCAAGGAACTCACACAATTGGCAATTTTACTCATTCCATTATAGTTGCAGCAATTACTAATCAGATATAGATAGCCTGAGTCATCCTGATAGCATAAGTAGTGGGCAGTTTAATTACCATTTTGTTGTAGTTGGGACATTTACTAGTTAGATATAATTGTCCTGAGGAATCCCAAAACCCAGCAGTTGTTGGCACTTTTATCACATTCCATTGGAGTTGCAATACTTACTAGGTAGGTATATCAGCACACGATACGACCAAGATCCCCAGTTGTTGGCATTTTTAATATCCATTTCGTTATAATTGAGCCGGTTACTAGTCACCTATTAAGTCAAATTTATAGCACTACTTTAGTTATGCTTGTCTATGATGGAGATACTATGCTCCAAGTCGTCCATAACCGCGGACACGACTTTCAGAAAGTTTTACCCTACAGGGGTGCACAAATAGCAACACACACTCGATCAACCTCAGAAAAAAACCAACTCAAAACCCAACGAGGCATTCATGACAAAGCGATCACAGGATTCATAAAATATTTCAGGGGGCCACCCCACTAAGCTACCCGCAACGAAGTTGGCCGGCTCCGGAACAGACCCAGGGTTTGTGTCAATGGCTGTAAACGACTGGGAACCCGAAAGTGTGACTGGGCTTGTCGATACCGC
>OU342743.1:481409835-481555985 GCA_910589775.1 Avena eriantha | reverse complement strand
TGGCTCTCATGGCGTTTCTAGGGTTAGGGTTTGGCTCTCATGGCGTGTCTAGGGTTAGGGTCTGGCTCTCATGGCATGTCTAGGGTTAGGGTCTGGCTCTCATGGCGTGTCTAGGGTTAGGTTCTGGTTCTCATGGCGTGTCTAGGGTTAGGGGGTTAGGGTCTGGCTCTCATGGCGTTTCTAGGGTTAGGGTCTGGCTCTCATGGCGTCTAGTGTTAGGATTTGGCTCCCATGGCGTGTCTAGGGTTCTATGCTTCGATCCAGGGGCATACTGTCTCGTCAGATGCCCCAAGTTTATTAAGAGTTTCTTATTAAACTGGGATCTACAGCTATCTACAGCTATCTGCACTCTACAGCTATCTGCACTCTAACTTGGGATCCAGAGTTGCTTATCAAGTCTATGGTTCGAACACAAGCATCTACAGCTATCTGCACTCTAACTTGGGATAGTAATACATCTGGGTTTTATTAAGAGTTGCTTATACTGATTACTTTATTATATTAATTGTTTGGTTATAAAATTGCTTGGTTACACTATAAAATTGCTTGGTTAGTGAAATATGAAGAAACTCTATTAAAATGCAGAGCTAATAAACTACAGAGGTGGCCTTGCTTGCTTGATTGCTGCAGTAGTAGCGGTAGTCATAGCTGTGAATGTCTCTGTTATCTTGTGTGTCCTGTGTTATCCTGTGAATGTCTCTGTTAGCTTGTGCATTGTGCTTGTGTTCTATGCTGTTGTCAAGTTCCTAAACAGATTCATGTCCCAATGGGATGTGCAAAGGTGATCTTGTGATTTTGTGCATTGCCTGAATCTTGACCAGCTGGAGTACATTACCAGGATTCTTGTCAAGTTCCTAAACAGATTCATGTCCCATTGTCTGTTGCTCAAGGCTACTGTTTAGTGTTGCTATAGTAGTGGTAGCAGTAGGATTACTCCAGATCATGTCCTAGCTTTTAATAAGAGGAGAAAGTGGTACTACTATTCAGTGCATTGTGGTAGCAGTAGGATTAACTTAGTTCTTTGCTTACTATTCAGTGCATTGTGGTACTGCTATCTAACCACATGGTTATTGCAGGAATCTATCAAGGGATTTCGCAAGTGGACATCAAGAACCTAACGGCACCAGTCCAACCACCTCGACATCATCAATGGGAAGGATGACAAAGAAGACACAGCCCGCTGGTATGCAAATTGCTCCTCGTGTTTATGCTTGCTGCTATAATTTTGTGCTAAGCTTGCTACTATAATCTGCTATGTTTCTTGATGTTTGAGCCTTTTGTTTATGCTTTAGTAATAGTAAAGCATGCTATAATCTGCTATGTTTCTTGATGTTTGAGCCTTTTGTTTGCTGCTATAATCTGCTGGTATGCTATGTTTCTTGATGTTTGAGCCTTTTTCTACTATAATCTGCTATGTTTCTTGATGTTTGAGCCTTTTGTTTCTGTGCTAAGCTTGCTGCTATAATCTGCTGTAATTTGAGTTTTGTCTTGTAATTACCTCCTCTGTTGTCCATAGTAACTAGACATTAATAGCAATAGTAACTAGCCTTTTTTTATGCTTTAGTAATAGTAACTAGACATTAATAGTAATAGTAACTAGACATTAATTATGGTTAGGATTTGTTCACTAAGTTTATATTTTCAGTATAGAAATCTTTGGTTAATCTACTAGATTTAATGAAACTAAAACCTGGTAAGATACATTAGCTGTTTGATTTGTCTTGCTCCCCTATGCATTTCAACCACCCATCTAATGCATATTTTCTTATTCATGTATAGAAGCACCCCTCACTGAACTGGAGAAGATTAGGGCTAGGACAATGATGTGGAACAACCATGTGTTCCAATCTCTTGGCATCTCCAGGATAGCCTCAATGATTAGAAACTCAAATGGTGGTAGGGAAGTACTAGCTGAGGACTCCTCCGCATCTGCCATAACACAAGGAGAGAGCTCGGAATACACTCCTAGAGAGGAAGATATTATTGAGGAAGAAGTTGATGATACTACAGTGAACAAGATTGTAAAGGTGCAAATTCTAACTTTTTCTGAGGGGGGTTTACTTGTTTGCTGTCTGCTTTTCCTTGTTTTCCTTCATTCTATGCTTCCATTGTTTTATTTCTAACTTGTGGTCTAATGTTGTTCATGCGTGGTCCCGAAGGTTCCTAGGAGAAGGAAGAAGTGTGCTGCTAAGAGGAACAGCAAGAGTACAAGTACCTCAAATACAACTACAACAATGGCTCCAGGAAGAGTGTTTGCGTTACCACCAGGAGCATCAGATAAGTTGCGGTGTGTTGATGAACATGCTACTGCTAGAGTCACAAGGCAGAAAGCGAAGGTGGTTGCTACAGCTCATGAAGAAGGCCCGCTTCACAAAGATTGTGGAAGCTTAATGCAAATGGATGATGGGTCTATGTCCATGGATGAAGGAAGTACTGTGCGTTTGGACCTCAGCCCTGTTGCACCTACGGTGGACAGAAAAGATGACTTCAATGAAGAAGCTGAGCAGCCTATGGGTGATGAAGGCAAGTTCATCTTGTACTTTTTTCTTTTACTTGTGCATTTTCTAAATGTAAGCAATTCTGGTGTACATGTGCTATAGTATAGATAGACTCCCAATTATTTGCTAGATAAAAGATTTGATCATATGTATGTGAGTACAAGATCTGGTGCTACTACTTATATGCTGTCCTAAACTGATGTTGTACTGTTTTGCATGTACTGCTGATCTGCTGTAGCTTTGCTTGATAAGCTTTCCTCCTTATATGATGTAGCTTTGCTTTGCTGATCTACTGTAGCTTTGCTTTGCTGTAGCTTTGCTTGATAAGCTTTCCTACTTATAAGCTTTCCTGCTGATCTGCTGTAGCTTTGCATGTACTGTTTTGCATGTACTGCTGATCTACTGTAGTGTTGCATGTGCTACTACTTATATGCTGTCCTAAACTGATGGTGCTACTACTTATATTACCGCTGTACATCTGATCTGCTGTAGCTTTGCTTGATAAGCTTTTACTTGTGCCAATTTTAATTCGTTGTTTCTATTTGTACTGCTGTAGCTTGATAAGCTTTTACATCTAATCTTCTTTGTCTTTGCTTGATAAGCTTCTAGTATAGATATACTAACTGGCTTCTAATTACTGCCTTCTATTTCAGACAACTCACTTGTGGTTGTCAGCCGCAAGAGAATAGGTTTAGACCTAGAGAAGATGACCAAGGGGCTGGGAAGCAAAGTGAGGATTGAAATTGCTGAAGGGATGAAACGCCCCGAGAGGCCTGTGCTGGCTACAAAGTTTGCATCAGAAGGTGGGATGATTGCTAGAAGCCATACACCGATCCTTCCACACTTCAAGGAATACAAAAAGGACAAGAATATGGTGAAAAACTATATAGGAAAAGTTGTTGTAAGCTCATGATTCCTTAGCTGAATGTGTTTTTTCTACTATTTTTTGTCATTTGGTTACTTACCTTGTAATTGCCTTGTTTGCTGCCTTTGTAGGAAAATTTTGAGATCGACACTACTGCAAAGGAAGTTAAGGTAGCCTGCACTGATATACTGAAGAATGTTTCAAAGCAAAGACGACATTTGGTCAAAAAGTAATTTTTCGATCAAGTACCAGCAGCTGAACTCAGCATCAAGTCCCCAGTTTCATACATCTCTGATGACGAATGGCAAGCACTGCTCAAGCTGTGGACAAGCCCAAAACACATGGTATTCTGCATTGCTTAACCTTTGCATTCTATAATTACCTTGCTGTATTCTGTAGGCTTTATATGCTGTCAACTACTGTTTTTTGAAGTTTGAATGTTGAAGGAATAGAATAGCAGTTATTTAGATGTCCAGTAAACTTCTAATATTGGATGAACAAAGCAACAATTATTGACATGTTGTCAACAAGTCAGAGTGAAGTACTTCATTTTATTTGATGCTTTATGTGATATGATACATTATCTGGTCAAGTTTTGTCAATTAGTTTATATTCTAGTATGCAGATTGTTGAAAATGTCTTATAAAAATGCTCCCATATGTAGGACACATGCCAAAAGAACAAGACCAATCGAGGACTAGTCAAATTTTAGCAGAAGACCGGTTCACGGTGCTATCTTGCTCATCTGTATGCAGCTGTAAGATACTCTTACAGTTTTCTTTAGGCATAATTAAATTGTGTCCTTATAAGCCTGTGTCCTTATTAATGTTGGAAATCATTCTAGAGGGAGGAACGTCAGGGCGAAGAGCTTAATGCCATTGACATGTTTAAGGTCACCCACAACAACAAGAACGCTGGTTTCTCTGTCGCAGTTCAAGATGCTATAGTGAGTCACTCCTTTCCTGGTTGTGATTAAATCTGAGAATGGTTTCGTGCTAACCAGGTCCATTGGTTTGGGTTTTGTGTGTGGGCTTGTTTAGTTCTGCCTAGGTTTCTTTAATGGTCTACTTGATAAGCCTATTAATGTTGGAAATGGTCTATTTGTGATAAGAATGTTACTCTTCATTTCTTACTAGAAGGTTGCTCTCCAAGTATGCTGTAGTTGCAGTCTACTTGAAGAACTTATACTATTGTCCATTTCAAATTTCTTTGCTTCTACTCCTACTGGACTACCTTATTTTTCTGGGATTGTGCTCCTATTGTTTGTGCTCAAGCTAATGTTTCCTAACATCTTTGAGCAACTGATTCCAAATTGCAGAGCAAAATGGAAGCTGAGATGGCTAAGCCGGTACTAGAAGGGGAACAGCCAAAGTCTGCTGTGGAGGTGATTGCCCAAGTTCTCACTAATGAGGTACCGTCAAGCACATTCCTAAAGAATGTTGGCCTCCAGACGGGCTCCAAGAACAAGATGAACAGTTCACATGCGGCTGTATCTACTCATGTCCATGACCTGCAAGAGAAGTTGCAGAAGTCGGAGCAAAGGAGTGAAGAGATGTCTGAAGAATTGGCTGCAATCAAAAAGGCGGCACAGGAGGCAGAAGCTACACAAGCTCAACCGGATAAGGAGTACCAGGTGCTGGTCAAGTGGGCGCAAGAGCATGATGAGAAGCTTGCTCACATGATGGCTTTATTTGGAGCCAAAATTACTGGGATATAGCTGTTGGTCAATGGGTATCTTAGTACTGTCTTTTTAGCGATGAGCATCTTGCTGTTATTTGAGTACCTTTCTGTCATTTGAGTATCTTGCTGTTGTTTTGGCTATGAACCTGATGTTACCTGATGATGGTGACTTTGAACCTGATGCTACATGGTGATGGTGGGCTGTGAACCTGATGTTACCCTAGTATTTGAAATGATACCTGATGTTAACTTAGTGTTTGAAATGCTACCTGATGTATTGAAATGTTGCTTTTGAATTTCAAATCTTAATTTCCTGTCTATTTTGTTCGGGCTGAATGAAATAGTGGCCTTAGTAAACAGGCCATAGCCCAAAGTAATCTGGACTGGCATAAAAGGCCTTGGCCCAGAAGAAAGTATAAATGAACATTTCTTTTTCAGAAAAAGAATACTGAATTATAATCTAATAGACTGAGTAAGGCCATGGCCCAAATGTAAGCCCGACAAAAAAAGGCTAGTAGCCCGAAAATAAAAAGCCCTAAAAATGCTAAGTTTGGCCCACTAACTCGAAAAAAATTACCAGAATAATAATTCATAATGGACCAAATTAATGGGCTAGCCCATATAACAATCAGTATGGACCGGGCTGAATTCACGTGAAGACGTTTTCATTTCGTCACAAAGATCTACCACGTCGGATCGTCCATGTGGCATGGGCTGGTTGCACATGACGATTTTGGAATGTCATAGAGGTTATGACGATCTCAAATCGTCATAGTATCTTATGACGATTTCAACAAAATCGTCGTTATAGTTCATTAGCGACGCCCAGCTTTCGATGATCTCAAAATCATCATAGAATCGTCATAAACGCACTATTGTGACGATTTTGTGATGAAAATAGAGGGTCATATAATGCCAGATTCCTTGTAGTGGCTAACCAGGTCAACAAGAGATTCAAGGAGCTGAAGAAACTCGGATTGCGCAATGAGGACGCCATGATCACATTTGTCCGCAACCGGATCTCCCCCCTCCAGAAACGCACACATAAAGTGTGCCACATGAGCTGGGGCCGCGACCCCAACCGGACCTCGTCTTTTGAGTTGAGCAATACCGAGATCTACTGCCAGGTCCAGGCCCTGTTCACTACCCACAAAAACTTCTCTTCTGAGTGGACGTGGGGGATTGAAAACTATTGCCGAGATAGGCTTCCTCCTTCGGTAAGTCTCGTGCTTCAAACCTTTTCCGAGTTAAATCATATGTCGGTATTGTTGTCTGTTTTAATCCTATTGCTTTTTCTTTCCCTTAGATGTTTCTTCAGCAGACCATCGAGGACGGCACCGACCCTTCCCTCAAATGGGCTCCTTACCGGGATACCTCGGACGAGGAGTAACCGGACCTGGAGATGTTCCTTCATATCGCCGATGCGACCAAGCGACCCACCGATAAACTCTCTTCTATTAGAGATTGACCCGATGACGAAGATGATTCGGATGTTGAGGTGATGGAAGCATTTGACGTTGTCCCCCTTTCTTATGCTTTTCCAGCATCAGCTAACCCCGGTGGGCAGATCCATGAAGACCCTCCCCTTGCCGTGGGTGATCCTATCCCGGTGGCGCCGAAGAAGAAAAGGGGAGTTGCCTCTGCATCCTCCTCCGGACCTTCTCAGCCAGCAAAAAGGCGGAAGAAGTCTGGTGACAAAACTGCCACCAAGCCTCCAACCAAGGCCACGACCCGTAGGGCTCGGAAGCCCAAGGAGCCCCTGACCTCGGATGAGTAAGCCTCTTCTCCCTTTGCCATTCACTTGTTCTTCTTGTGTTATAGTTTCTCATCATACATTATTTGATTCGGTAGGGCCGCGGTGGAGGTTCCACAGAGTGGATCCGGCATTGCGTCACCGCTCCGACACAGCCTCTCTCCTCCTCGTGGCGATGATTCTCGCCCGTTGAGCCCCATTCCGGAGGGCAACCTCGGAGCGGGGGAGACTGGCTCTGCCGAGGCAACAACCACCACTTCGGCTCCGCCGCAACCAGCTACCACCGAGGTTCCCTCAGCACCTCTGCCGAAGCAGAAACCAACACCAGTACCAGCACCAACTCCAGTACTAGTAGCAACAACCAAAGCAACACCAGCAGCAACAAAAGCAACATCAGCAGCACCAAACCCCTCTACCTCGTCCGAGTTAGACCAAGGCTCGGCGAGAAGACATCAGCAGCACCAAGGCTAGCGCCAAGGCAGCTCCCAAGGGAAAATCCGCTTTAGCAACCTCAACCTCTCAGCAGCAGCCCAAGGGTAAGAAGGCACCTGAGGCTACCAGGGCAGCGTCCTTCGAGGATGGACAACGCACACTCGCGTCCATGCTTCCGAAGAAAACTCCACCACCGAAGGACGCCCCTGTCGAGCCAGCTGATGCGCATCTTGTTTGGCACACTAGCCCGACCCTTGCCCAAGTTGAGAGGAGGGAGGCGCATGCCAAGGGTTTAGTGGTGCCACACATGCTAAGCGGCGAACGATACCCTCCGACCTTGATCGAGTTTGTAAATAACTAGAACAAGGCGGAGTTCGTCTACAACGATGATCTCCCGGAGAAGTTCGGTCCCGCCGAATTTTCTGCGCAGATGAATACCGCCGCCAAGGCCATTAACCTTGCGGGTCGGATGATGGAGGTACGGTACTTCATCTTTACTTTTAACAAGTTGTAGATATAATTGATATAGCCATTAGTACCTGAGCCTCCGAGGGAGTAACTTGTTACTCGGCCGGATGCTCCTTAGAGAACTAACGTAGCTCCTTGATCACTTCGAATATGCACACACCTAAAGCCGGTTTAAGTTCCACTTGGCCCGGATTTTGTACACTTCGAATATGCACACACCTAGAGCCGGGTTAAGTTCCACTTGGCCTAGATTTTGTACACTTCGAATATGCACACACCTAGAGTTGGGTTAAGTTCCACTTGGCCCGGATCTTGTACACTTCGAATATGCACACACCTAGAGCCGGGTTAAGTTCCACTTGGCCTAGATTTTGTACACTTCGAATATGCACACACCTAGAGTTGGGTTAAGTTCCACTTGGCCCGGATCTTGTACACTTCGAATATGCACACACCTAGAGCCGGGTTAAGTTCCACTTGGCCTGGATTTTGTACACTTCGAATATGCACACACCTAGAGCCGGGTTAAGTTCCACTTGGCCCGGATTTTGTACACTTCAAATATGCACACACCTAGAGCCGGGTTAAGTTCCACTTGGCCCGGATTTTGTACACTTCGAATATGCACAAGACTAATCTGTCCATCTTTGCTCTTTTAGGTGACCACCAACCGCCGGAGCGCTGAGTTTCAGCGTCTCCTTGATACTCACAAGATGTTGCGGGTAAAACATAATGCACTTCTCGCTGAACACGAGAAAAGGGGTAAGTTTCTTCCTCGACATTTTTCCATTTTCCTTCATCTTCTTCTGCCGAACTAACCCATCATTCGGTTTTCGCAGCTGGGGTGGAGGCTGAGAACACGATCATGAGGAAAAATTTGGATCAAATTAAGGGTAAGTTATTTTTTCTCAACCTTGCTATGCTTTCCATCTCCTTTCCTCCTTGGATCGGCAAACATTCATACCTCGGCTTTGCCGGGTCAACGAACTATTTCAGCATCTCTTGAAGATAGTGTGCCCGTGCCTGATATGATGCTGCATTTTCTCGAACAAGCAGGACAGCATCAGGCCGAGCTCAAAAAGAAAGATGATGAGCTTTCCCTTCTCCGAGCCAAAGATGATGAGATTGCCAAGCTTAAGGCAGATATGAAGAAATTGAAAGCAGAGCACCAAACCGAACTCCAGAAAGTCGGCCAGGACTTTACTGAAGAGCGCGAGCGCCTCAACCTCTAGATTTCCAAGGACCAGGAATTACTCAAGGAGGCCGACATCAAGCTTGAGTCGGCGAATGCTGAACTTGTGCAACTCCGGGATAGGCGCGACAACTGCATCAAGGAGTTGTCCCGGTTTCACAGCCATATCTCTAGTAATTTCTTTTCCTTCAACCGACATTGATCTTTCCGGGTCTGTTTCCTTTACTTACCCCCATTTGTTTTATCTTCCTAGGAAAATTCCTAGAGAGCGATGTCATTGGATCCAATGCCGTTACCAAGTTCCGCTAGCAGAGGGGTACTCCATCTGGCCCTGGCTCCATTCCTCTCGATCTCGAGGACTTGATAGTTAGTTTGTCCGCACGAGTCGAAGTCATGAGGAACTATGGCAAGGATATCTTGGATGTGGTAGTCCGGATCTTCAACTCCTTTTGGCCTCAGGAGGATACTCCGGAGAACCTAGCTGTTCTTTTTTCCCGGCTTATGGAATGCAAGACTCAGCTCGATCTCTAGAGAGAACCCGCTAGACGTGCCGGAGCTGAGACCGTTCTCCACTATGTGCCCACATGGTACGTGAGGATCGACCTCAACCTCCTAGCGCGCATGTGCACCGGATCCAAATGGTCCAGCGACCCGGAGTGGATTGCTCGGCGCAAGGCTTGAGCCAATAGCCTCATTGAATACGCCACCATTCATGAATGGAACGAGGGACCAAGCTTCCTAGATGCCGCCGATGTCGAAAACATTGAAAACGTTGAAGATGGCTCAGATGAGGATGAAGCGGACGATGCCTCGGACGTCGAAGGCAGCGAAGATGGCGCCGAACTTCCTCCTCCTGCTGCTCCTTGAGCGAAAAAACTTTCAAGTTTATCAGATCCCCGGTATGCCGGGTGCAATTGTATTAAGCACATCAGTGATATTTTGATATTTTTGGCTCGACTCGTGTCCACCTTGGTTCGGTTTTATGACTTACGAGTCTAAGTTTCAAAAATTGATTTAATAGTACTTGGAAACTTTAGGTTTAGCTCAAAATAATTCAGCATGATAAATTTAAAGTACACGCAATGTTAGTCCAAAAAACAAACGTCGGCTCGATTAAGTTTTTTCCCTTAGTCGTTTTTCATGTGCTACGCAATTCCAAACTTGTTCTCTTGCTTGCCATGAAGCCAAATCTTGTTGCATAGCAGCAAGTCGAAGAGTTAGGTTTTTGGTGCTCACACACTACTAATCCGGCCTAAGTAGAAGCAACTTACGCCAGCCGACATATAAATAAGAAATAGAAGACAACTAAAATTACTAAGGCAGTCCCCGAGTTACTGCTCGAGGTGCCAAGATTTCATTGATAAGCTCATTGCCAGCATATATACCGACATATGAGAGACTCGGATACAAACACTTCTCTGCTAAGTGTAGAAAGGACGAAGTAGAGCTACATTCCATGGACGTTTGGATTCCTCCCCGGACCTGTCCGCCTTGTTCTTCTCCTGTGGTTTTGCATCGATAAGATGATAAGAATCATTGTGCAATACTTTGCTCACAATGAATGGCCCTTCCCATGGGGGGGATAATTTATGCATGCGAGCAGTATGTTGTACCAACCAGAGTACCAGGCCACCTTCCCGGAAAACTCGGGGGCTTACTTTCCGGCTATGATAGCGTCGGAGATTTTGCTGATATATGGAGGATCTGGAAAATGCCAATTCTCTCGCTTGTTCCAGTAGATCAACATCATTTTGTCGGGCCTCTTGCACTTTGGCTTCTGTGTATTGGGTGACTCTAGGCGAGTCATGCTCTATGTCGGCTGGTAATACAGCTTCTGCCCCATATACCAGAAAGAATGGCGTATAGCCTGTTGATCGATTCGGAGTTGTTCTTAAACTCCACAGTACCGCTGGTAGTTCTTCTATCCAGCACTCCGCTGACCTTTGCAACGGCTCAATGAGCCGGGGTTTTATCCCAGATAATACTAATCCGTTGGATCTTTCCACTTGTCTGTTCGATGCGGGGTGGGCTACCGAGGCAACGTCCAGCCGGATCTTCTTATCCTGGCAGAAACGCGCAAATGCTCCTTCGGCAAAGTTTGTGCCATTATCTGTTATGATACTGTGAGGATAACTGTATCTCAAGATGATGTCTTTGAGAAATGTTACGGCCGTAGCTCCATCACATTTCCTTATTGGCTTCACTTCAATCCACTTTGTAAATTTGTCCACCATGACCAAAATGTGAGTCATATTCCCTCTTGCTAGTTTAAATGGGCCCACCATATCCAAGCACCATACGGGAAATGGCCATGTGATTGGTATGGTCTTGAGCTCCGACATTGGCATGTGTGTTTTTGTCGCATATCTCTGACAGCCATTGCATTTTCTCACTAGATCTTCTGCTTGTTCTAAGGCACTTGGCCAGTAAAACCCATGGCGGAAAGCTTTTTCTACCAAGGCTCTGGATGAGGCATGATGCCCACATTCCCCTTGATGTATATCTCGGAGGATGTCAAGTCCTTACTCCGGGTCAACACATCGCTGGAGGACATTGGTCACACTCCTTTTGTATAGCTCGGAATTGATAATGGTGTATGCTTTTGCCCTCCTCTTAGATTGCCTAGAAAGTACCTCCTCAGTGGGTAAGGTTCCATCCTTTAGGAATTGGAATATTGGCAATGCCCAAGCTGGCACAGCTCTTACTAGGAACACATCCTCATTAATTTCCATTAGATCCACCGGCATAACTTCTACCGGATCGCGCTGTGCAGTCCCCGGGTTTGTCGTGGCAGTCCCCGGGTTTGCCAAGGCAGTCCCCGGGTTTTGCGAACCACTCCCTACATCAATGTCCATGGGCACAACCTCTGATTCCGGATTTGCCAGGATACAAATTGAGTCGGACTCTAGGGATGGCCTGATGGATGGTTTTGTGAGGTGCTCCAATGCTACGCCTAGTGGGATTGCTTGTCGGGTTGAACCGAGCTTCGTCAATACGTCGGCAGCCTCATTTTCCACCCGAGGTATATGGTGAAATTTGCATCCCTCAAAGTAACCAGATATCTTCTGCACATGAAATATGTATAATGCCATGTTTGCGTCCAAAGCATCCCTTTGCCCAGAGACCTGCTGGACTACGAGATCCGAGTCACCGAAGCATTGGATCCGGCGTATTCCAACCTCCTTTTCCACTTTGAGCCCATGTATAAGTGCCTCATATTCTACTACATTGTTTGATGCAGTGAAGTGGATCTCCAGCACATACTTTAGCTGGTCCTTCTTGGGCGAGGTAAGCACAACTCCGGCACCTAACCCGGTTTTTGTTTTTGACCCGTCAAAGTGCATTTTCCAGTAGTTTGGATCTAGTAATGGTGGCTCATATTGCACCTCGGCCCAATCCACAAAAAAGTCCGCCACGGCCTAAGATTTAATTGCCTCTCTTCTGTCATATTGTGGCGCATAAGGTGCTAGTTCAATTGCCCACTTTGCAATCCTGCCACTCGCGTCCTTGTTACTCATTATCTCGGATATGGGAGCTTCACATATTACCTTGATTGGGTGTTCCTCGAAATAGTGCTTTAGCTTCTTAGCTGCCATATACACACCATACGCCACTTTTTGATAGTGAGGATAGTTCTGCTTTGAGGCTGATAATACCTCGCTCAGATAATACACTGGCCTTTGCATTGACTTACCCTCTTCGTCGCGCTCTACCACAATCACTGCACTTACAACTCGGTTGGTTGCGGCTATATAGAGCAACATTGGCTCCTTTGATAGTGGAGAGGCTAACACTGGTGCAGTGGCTAGCATTTTCTTTAGTTGGATAAAGGCTTCATTGGCCTGCGGTGTCCAAATGAACTTATCTGACTCTTTCAGGAGTTGATAGAGAGGCAGTGCCTTTTCTCCCAACCGACATACAAACCGACTCAACGATGCCAGGCAACCAGTGAACTTCTGGATGTCGTTAAGACACTTCGGCAGTTGCATCCACTCTATGGCCTGGATTTTAGTTGGATTGACCTCAATACCTCGGCTGGAGACGAGAAATACGAGTAATTTTCCAGTCGGGACACCGAAGGTACATTTTTCTGGGTTAAGCTTCATCCAGAACCTCCTTAGGTTCGCGAACATCTGCCTGATATCGTCAAGGAGCATTTTGCTTTCCTTGGTCTTTATCACTAGATCATCCACATACACCTGCACATTTTGACCAATTTGGTCATGCAAACATTTTTGCAGACATCTCTGGTACGTTGCCCCTGCATTACGTAGACCAAAAGGCATGTTGTGATAGCAATAAGCCCCATACGAGGTGATAAACACAATCTTTATTTGATCATTTGGGTTCAGAGGTATCTGGTGGAAACCAGAATACGCATCGATGAACGACAACAACTCACACCCAGCGGTGGAATCTATGACTTGGTCTATCCTTGGTAGTGGGAATGGATCTTTTGGACATGCCTTATTCAGGTTTGTGTAATCGATACACATACGCCAAACCACTGCCACGTTCGGATCATCTTTCTTCTTCTCCACCAGCACAGGATTAGACAGCCAATCCGGGTAAAGCACTTCCATGATAAATCCTGCAGCCAACAACCGAGCTATCTCATCTCCTATGACTTTTCTCCTATCTTCGGCGAAGCGGCGGAGAGGTTGCTTCACCGGCTTTGCTCTGGGTCTGACATTCAAAGAGTGCTCGGCCAACTCCCTCGGAACACCTTGCAAGTCATGTGTGGACCAAGCAAAAATATCCCGATTCTCACGGAGGAAGTTGACGAGCTCGTTTTCCTATTTGTCATTTAACCAGGCACCAATTGTTACGGTACGCTTAGGGAACATATCATCAACATGCACCTTCTTGGTGTCTTTTGTCGCTTGGAATGATACACTACCATGCGGGTTACTCAGCGCCGGCATATACTGTTGCGCGGACTGAGCCAATGCCGCCACCTCTTGGATATTTCTCTTTTCTTGCACAATCACGAGTGACTCGGCTAGGTTTGACCTGGCTGATGCACATTCAATGGAACGTCGGAAATCTCCGGCTATGGTGATCACACCATTTGGCCCAGGCAACTTCATCTTTAGATAACTGATGTGGCAGCTTGCCATAAACTTGTTCAGTGCCGGTCTACCGAGTAACACGTGATACGCACTTTCTAAGTTCACCACTTCAAACTCCAAATTCTCGGTTCGGCAGTTATCTCTTGTGCCGAACAAAACGTCGACTCGGACCTTGCCTATGGGCTCACAAGAGATGCCTGGCACAATGCCATTGAACGTTGTCCTTGTATCTTGGAGCATGTTGTCCGAGATACCCAACTTGTGCATCGTATCCGCATACATGATGTTGATGCTACTACCATTATGAATCAGCACCTTGGAGAATCTCACGTTGATTTTAGGCCCAATGAACGTCGGATCCAGCACTAGCGCATATGAACCAGGACTTGGCATGAGCTTGGGATGATCTTTGATGCTCCAGGTAATTTCCTGGTCTGACCAAGGCATATACCACGTCACTGCTGGCATTACCGCATTCACCTCCATATGTCGGCGCTGCAAGCTCTTCCTGTCTGTCTCTTCCGTAGTGAACACACAGTAACTCTGATGGTGCTCTCTGTACTCATTTCTCCCCTTGTTTCTGGGGTACCTCTGATCTTGTTGGTCTTGGTTCTCCACCTGATGCACTGCATCCCTTCTCTCATGGTTTTCATACCTCGGCGGAGGGGGAGGCAACATTAACTGTTGCGTGTTCGCTCCGGAGAGCAATTGCTGCCGAGGTAACTCCTGCCGAGGTTGATCATTCCGAGGTGCTTGAGCATTCCTCAAACCACTTTGTTCTATCTTTCGCATCCACTCACACTGCCTAGTTGTGTGACCCGCTGGGTTACTTGGATTAGGCGTGTGAAATTTACACGGCTGATCCAGCATTGCTTCATAGGTATACCTCGGACGGTCCTTCTTCTCTTGCCACTATTTTTTCTGCTCTAGCGTCCAAGTTTTCTTCCCATCATTCCTTGGCGTCCATTGCTGTCCTCCAGTTTTCTGACGTTGACTTCTTCCTGCTCCGGGTTGGTCCTAATTCATAGCTGCAACTTGTTGCGAACTGTAGCGATAATCCGGTCTGTCATCCCTTCTTTTACCTCGGTAATCATTTTTCGGGATCACCCGGCCCCATCTCGCTGACAATACTCCTCGCTTGACTCGTTCGAGGTGAGCCTAGGTTGCGTCGGATCACCCAAAGCATATGAATCAGCAATCCGGATCGTTTCTGCCAAGGTGGTTGGCATATCACTTTGCAACCTTTGCCATAGCGTTCTTGCATATCTGCATCCTTGCGCAAACCAAGCTATGGCCTGTGACTCAATCACACCCTCACACGAGTTTCGCACAGTGCACCAATGAGTTAAGAACTCCCGGTCTGTCTCATTTGGTCTCTGCCTGCACGTTGCTAGGGTTTGTGGCATGTTGGGCCTCTGATACGTACTTGAGAAATTTCTAACAAACATCTCCTCAAAATCGATCCAACAGTTAATACTTCCGGGTGGCAAATTGTTTAGCCATACCCTTGCTGGCCCCTCCAACATCTAGAGTACATATCGCACTGCCCACCTTAAGTTGCCTGTAGCAATTTTGACCACAGTTGCATAGTTAATTAACCAATCCTCCGGCTTAGTGCTGCCGTCATACGCCTTTGTGCCTCCAGGTAACTGGAAGTTAGGTACTGGAGGTTCCTTCATGATCTGGGGCCCAAAACAAGCTGGACCCGGAGGACCTTGAGACTCAATTTGCTCCGACCTATACAACCGATCCAGTTTTAACCTGGCGTCATCAGGCATCAAGTTTCTGCCTCCCAATCTTGACCCTATCACGTGATAGTCCGGTCTGGGATAGCCAGCGTTCACCATCTCCGAATCTCCAGCATTGTATCTATCTTGCTCCTGTGGAGCTTCTCTCTGTTGCATACCTTGGCCGACACTGCGCTCTTGCCGTGGTATATTCCGCTGCTGTGGTTGACCTGCAACTACCGAATTACGCTGTCTGGCATTGCCATTTACAACATTCCCTTGACCGGCATTGCCTTGGTCGCGGTTACCTTGGCCAGCTTCACCTCGGCTCACACTCCTTTGATCTTCATTTCTTTGTACTTCTTTTCCTTTCCCTGCCCTTGCCGGGTCATATGGGACTATCTGTTTATTCCTCCTGGCCGAAGTTACTACCTCTTCTCTCCTAGGACCACCATGAGGAGACGATGCGGCTCCAGCGGATTTTTCCGGGTTACCCACTGCCGAATGAACAATCTTGGAGGCCCCAGCTCTCTCCGGGTTAGCCCTGAGCAACTCCTCGTTTTGCTTGTTCGCGATCTGAACCAACTCATTAACTCTTTCCTGCTATCTTTGACGGGCTTCACCCGTCAAACCCTCTAATTCGGACGCAGCCGCATCCGCTGCTCTGACGTTCTTTGCCGGGGTACTATACCTTGGCAGCCCCACGGACAAACAATTCTCTGATTCCTCAATCCTAGTATCACCCTCTCTGCTCATCTCACTCATGAGATTTCTCCCTTTCACTTTTACAGCATCTACCTTATTTGCCTTAGCATACTCACGCAGTGTCATGTTCAACGACTACTGAGCCGCGGCTACTTTTTCGCACCCTGTAGTATTTTCTGGCTAGTTTCCTCTAGCTCGGCCTGCCCCTGAGCTGGATCTACTGCTGCTACTGGGTTTGCCAAGCTATCCATTTCCTTCTGCAGCATATTCTCAGGCCTCTGTAGTGGAGGTCCTCTACTTTTCCTCGGTGCCTTGGGTGTTACCTCCGGATCTAGTGCAGGATCCTTGCTTGCGCCTGCACCTAGCGCAGTCATCATCACCTCTGCACGGTCCGGGGAGCAAGTGATGCGCTCGCCTCCTTCGACGACGTGCCGCGGATGAACGCACGAAACATCGACAACAACGTAGACCTTGTGCGCGCCGAGCTTGACGAAGAGGCTGTTGCGCGGAAGAGGACGCGTGCCGAAGCAGCCAGCGTTTTCGCTGACAAAGTCTAGCGCTCCAAAGCGCTGAACGAGCCCGGAGACGATGCGTTCGCCGGTGCCGATGAGGTTTCCTGTCTGGATCTTCGCCCCTGCTAGCGCCGCTAGCCCCACGGTTGGCGCCAACTGTCATGGTGGTGTCACGGCAGATGCCATGGATAGGCTAAAGGTGGGGACTAAATGCACTAGGGGAATCCAGGGAGGGATAGTGTGGTGATTCCACACACGGAAGCTTTGTATTTGATTCACCTTCGCAGATTACAAGTGCTCCTAGAGCAGTATTGGAGAGAGGAGGAAGAAGGAACTCTCTTACTCTCGCCGCTAGCTAGCCCTTAGGAACTCTCTAGCAAATCGCCACACCCTAGAGCTCAATCTAGTCCAGACCAAACATAATCCAACCCCCTCTACAGATGCCCTAGCCCTCCTTATATAGGGGTGGCTAGGTCTCCACTTAGGGCATACGTGGAGGCATATTCCAGGGAATATGCCTCCTCCCAAAATAGTAAGCCGACCGGGTCACTTTTCCCCCGCTTCATCCATGCAGAGGCTACGTGAGCCTCTGCGGCACCTGCGTCATCCGACGTTGGCTTCGTCACCTTTGTCGGCCACGCCTCGATGGTCCGGCCCCTGTCCGCTTCGCTCACGCTCTACGTACAGTTGTCACCTTTGACCAGCGAGATACCTTCCTTCTCTTACAAGCTTGATATAACCCGGATCCTACATAGTTGATCCGGCCACACATGTTCCTGCATACAAGTTCGATACATCTTACCGACATATGCCTTAAGTCGGTCGAGACCAAGTTAGGTGGCCGTCCCCTAGTCCGGGTTACTCCGTGATCCAGCCTGCCTTGAGGTGACTCGGCCATCACTTGCTTTGACCTTGCCGTACCTCGGCTAACTAGGCCTTTATACCCCGGCGTGACCCTACCCGGGGGTATCCCCCCAACACCGACAAGGATGATGTTGCCAATGTCGGCTGACGCCACTAGTGTCGGATGACGTTGCATCATAGAGGGGCTCAGGGAGGCTTATGCCCTGAGTCTGGACCAGCCAGTTAAAGTGTAAAAGAGGCATCTTGCTTTACCGAGGAGCATATTCGGAGAATATGCCTCCATGTATGCCCTAGATTGTAACCTAGCACCCCCCCTATATAAGGTGGGGATGGACCTCCATAGACAGGGTCGGCCATTTTTACTAAGGGAGAGCCCTAGAGATTAGTTGTGGGTAGTAAGAGATCTAGTATCCTATCTACAAACAGCTCAAGGAGCCTCTGTAATCCTTCATCAACAAGAGAGAAATACAAACACTAGTGTGTGGAATCACCACAATATCCCTCCCTAGATTCCTCTAGTGCTCACTGGCCTCATCTTCAGCCTATACATGGTGTCTACCGTGCCACCACCACGACAGTTGATGCGCACCGTGGGGCTAGCAGCGCTAGCATGGGTAAAAATCCAGACAGGAAACATCATCGGCACCGGCAAACGCATCGTCTCCAGGCTCATTCAGCGATTTGGAGCGCTGGACTATGTCAGCGACAACGTTGGTAGCGTCAGCAGACGTCCTCCTCTGTGCAACGACCTCTTCATCAAGCTTGGCGCCCACAAGATCTACATCGGTGTCGACGAGTCTTGCATTCACCCGCATCATGTTGTCGAGGGAGGTGAACCGCCTCTCAGCGCGGCTCGCGGTTCATGTCCTATTCGCCCCGCTGGCTGCATCGAGGTCATGATGACGACGCCTAACCCAGGAGCAAGCAAGGATCCGGCACCAGAGCTGGAGGCTACGCCAAAGCGAGCAAGATCTAGATTCCCCCCACTAGAGAGGCCAGAGAATGTATTGTAGTAGGCAATAGATAGCTTAGCAACATCCATAGCACCAGTAGTAGATCCGGCTCAGGCACTGGCCGAGCTAGAGGAGACTAGGCAGAAAATCTTAGTTGGGGCGATAAAGGTAGATGAGTTATAGCAGTCACTGAACATCACTCTGCGGGAGTATGCAAATGCAAACCATATAGATGGAGTGAAAAAACAAGGTAGAAACATGATCACTGAGATTGACAAGGAGTATGTTCCTAAACCGGGTCAGATAGCTACACTACTCTCAGTAGGGCTGGAGAGGTATAGCACCCTGGAAAAAAACCTCAGGGCTGCCAATGTAGCCGCATCCGAGTTAGAGGGTTTGACCGGAGAAGCCTGAGAAAGGCAACAGGAGAGTGTTAACCATTTGCTAAGGGTAGCATGTCAGCGGGATGAGGAGATAAACAAGGCAAACCCGGCGCAACCTGGAGCGTCGCACGTAGTTCATTCGGCAAGGAATAACCCGACAAAGTACGCTGGTGCTACATCATCACCTCATGGTGGCCCTAGAAGAGAGGAGGTGGTAACCTCGGGAAGGAAGGACAAACATATGGTCCCGTATGAACCGGTAAGGGCAGGTAAAGGAAAAGCAGTGCAAATTGATGAGGATCGTCACAGTGCCAGCCGGGGTGAAGCTAGACGGGGTAACCATGACCAAGGCAATGCCGGTCGAGGAAACGCTGCCAACGACAATGCCAGACAGCGTAAGCCAGTGGGAGCAGAGCAAAATGTACCTCGGTAATAGTAGCAGCAATACGCACCTCGGAAGGAGAGAAGTGTTGGCCCAACAATGCAGCAGCAAAATGCTCGTCTAGGTCAAGATAGATACAACGATGGTTATTCGGCGATGGCCGATGCTAGATTTCCTAGGCCGGATCATCATGTGATTGGATAAAGATTGGGAAATAGGAACTTGCAGCCGGATGATGCAAGGCTGAAGTTCGACCGAATCTATAGGTTGGAGATGATTGAAGTGCAGGGTCCTCTGGGTCCAGCGTGCTTTGGACCTCGGATCATGAGAGAACCACCCGTGGTGAACTTTTAGTTAGCCAGAGGAACAAAGCCGTATGACGGCAGCACCAAACCAGAGGATTGGCTCATTGATTATGCAACTGCGGTGAACATTGTCACGGGTAACTTGAGATGGGATGTGAGATATGTGCCCCAGATGTTAGAAGGACTAGAAAGGGTCTGTTTGAACAACTTACCGCTAGGAAGCATCAACTGTTGGTTAGATTTCGAGGAGTTGTTCATCAGCAACTTCTCGAGCACATACAAGAGGCCAAATAGGCCACAAACTCTCGTGTTATGCAAGCAAAAACCGAATGAGATAGACCGGGAGTTCTTGGCTCGCTGGTGCAATCTACGAAATTCTTGTGAAGGGGTAATTGAATCACAAGCTATTGCGTGGTTCACCCAAGGGTGCAGGTATGCAAGTATGTTATGGCAAAGATTGCAGAGAGATATGCCAACCATGTTGGCCAAAATGATTCGTATTTCTGATTCGTACGCTTTGGGTGATCCAACCCAGCCTCAATTGATGTCTAGTGAGTCCAATGATGAGTATTACCCCAGAGAGGGTGCCAGATTATCATGGCGCAATGACTTCCAGGGTAAGAGAAGAGATGATCAGTCGGATTACCGGTACAGCTTGCAGCAAGTGGCGGCTCTGGATCAAGATCAGTCCAATGCTGGCGCCAGCCAGTGTCAGAAAACTAGAGGGCAACAATGGCAACAAAAGGGTGAAGGCAAGAAATCCTAGACACCGGAGCGGAAGAAATAGTGGCAGGAAAGAAAGGATAGGCCGAGATACACATTTGAGCCTATGTTGGATCAGCCGTGCAAGTTCCACACGCCAAGTCCGAATAACCCGGTGAATCATACAACCCGGCAATGTGAGTGGATGAGGAAGCTAGAGCAGAGTGGCTTGAGGAATGCTTAGGCACCTTAGCACGATGCACCTCGGCATGATGGACCTCAACACGAAGCACCTTAGAACGATGCACCTCAGTAGCAATAGCTCACTAGGGGAATGGAAAGCAACTAATGTTGCATCCACCTCCACCAAGGTATGAGAACCATGAGAGAAGGGATGCAGTGCATCAGGTGAATAATCAGCAGCAACAAGACCAAAGATATCATGAAAATGATGGCAAGAATGAGTATAGAGAACATCACCAAAGTTACTGTGTGTGCACCATAGAGGAAACTAATAGAAAGAGCTAGCAACACCAGCATATGGAGTTGAACGCGGTAATGCCAGCTGTGATGAGGTATATGCCTTGGGCGGAACAAGAAATTACCTGGATCATCAAGGATCACCCTAGGCTCATGCCGAGTCCTGGATCATATGCAATGGTGTTGGATCTGATGTTCATTGGGCTGAATATCAACATGAGGTTTTCCAAGGTGCTGATAGGCAACGGTAGTAGCATTAACATCATGTACAAGGATACCATACACAATTTGGGAATATCGAAAAATATGCTCCAAGCAACAAGGACTACTTTTCATGGCATCATACCGGATATCTCATGTGATCCCATTGGTAAGGTCAAAATTGACGTGTTATTCGGAACAAGCGACGATTGCCGGACTGAGAACTTTGAGTTTGAAATTGTAAACTTGGAAAGTGTGTATCATGCATTACTCGACAGGCCAGCTTTGAACAAGTTTATGGCAAGTACTCACATCAGTCACTTGAAGATGAAGTTGCCAGGGCCAAGGGCAGTGATCACCATAGCTAGGGACTTCAATCGTTCCATTGAGTGTGCCACAGCCGGGTGTAACTTGGCCGACTCACTTGTGATTGCTCAAGAGAAGAGGAAAATTCAGGAAGTGGAAGCATTGGCTCAGTTTGCGCAGCAGCATATGCTGGCACTGACTAACCCACATGGGAGTGTCTCATTTCAAGCGACAAAGGATACATAGAAGGTGCCTATTGACGGATCGCCCTACAAGCGGTTGTCGTTACCCTACCACCTGGATGATCCGGCTTCCCCGCCCGAGTTACTTGGCCGTTCGCGACCCGGATCCGTAGGGATCGATCGACCATCGGTGTTCACTCGAAGGGGTTTCTTCATTGCTGCATCGGCCATGGTGTACTGGTCTACAACCGTCATGAGCTCTGCCATGGTTTTCGGCTTGTCACACAACAGCCGGTGGCAGAGCATGGTGCCCTGTCAGTAGCCTTCAATGAAGAACCCGATCACCTGGCTCTCCAAGATACCTTCGCAAGTGTTGCGCAACTCCGTCCATCTAGCGAGGTACTCACAGTCCAACTCGTTGTCCCCCTGGATGCACAACGCCAGATCGCGAGGGCGACCCCGATCCTTGTACATGCCGCTGAAGTTACGGACGAACACCTTCTCAAAATCCGTCCAGGTGTTGATGCTATTGGGGGCGAGGCTGTTGAGCCACGTTCTTGCCGACCCGGTCAGCGTGAGGGGGACGTAGCGCACCGCCACGTGCTTGTTCCCATGGGTGATTCCGACTTCCGTGGTGTAGTCACTTAGCCAGTCTTCCGACTTCATGCTACTGTCATACTTAGGGGTGTCCCGCGGCATCGTGAACTTATTCGGGAACGGCTCGTTCTGGACGTGTGGTCCAAAACAAACCGGTCCAGTAGAGTCTTCCTCCTCCGTCATGGGCGTCTAGAGTGTTTGGATTGGGAGCTCCTACCCGGACCGAGAGACGGGAACTGGTAGGTCGTCGCGCTCCAGTTGGGGGAGGGGAGGGGGAGGGTGGTTGTTCACCGCCACGCCTTGCTCGTGGCGTGGCTGACTCTTGTGGCCCGAGTCGTGGCGCTTGCTGCGGGATTTCGCTACTGGTAGAGAAGATGCCTGCTGGGACTTGCGGGATGCGCCCTTGCTGTTGTCGGGTGGCTAGCTCCCCTTGGAGCCGCTGGGGTTCTCGTGCATCTGCCGTATGGTGTCAGCCTACTCATCCGTGATCCGGAGAGGCTCCTGCACCTACGCATCTTGCCGAGCTCTCTCCTCGCACCCAGGTTGGGTAGGTCATCTGTCGCAGCTCGCGCCGTGTGTAGGTTCTTGATGGGCGTGTTGTAGGTAGGCTGGGTAAGGAGAGGCGGTGGATCCGATTGGTCGTCCCTCTCCATACTTCCGCTTAGATTGCCGCCTCAGCACCGCACCTGCCCGTGCCGGCTTGGCTCCTTGCAAGCCATAGTGAGGCCGTGAGCGCGGTCGTACTCGCGCATGGTGATGTCGATCTGCTTCTTGGTAGCAGCCAAGTTGAGGGCTTCCTGCAGGAGGAACTCCCTTTTTGCACTAATGTTCGCGACGGCCTCCTCTAGGTCATCTCCGAGGGTAACGAGGGTGAGGAGTCAATCGATGGCGGCCTCCAACGGATCCTTCAGCTGTGGAGGGGCAGAAGTTCCGGCTTCCTTGCCGGCATGCTCCAGAGGGTGATGGTGCTGCGTGCTGGAGCCAACCATCATAACCTCCACGCCGCATGGAGCGATGGGTGTGATGCTGCAAGGGAGCAGTGGCTCCACGACGAAAATGATCTAAGCGCTCCGGCATAGTGGTGACGTAGACCGGCAAGTCCCCGAACAACAGGATGGAGCCGTGCACCGGGAAGGTGGATTCGGCGAAGCACGACGCATTATCGATAATGCAATCAAACTTGCCGAGAGTGAGCACGAGGCTAGAGGCCACCTGCTCGCCGGCTGAAGTGCGGGATCCCATGCGGAACGTGACTCTGGTCGAAGCCATTCTGCCCCACAGTGGGTGCCCACTGTCATTGTATGTGAAACAGCAGTGCCTGCAAAGGCTAGATAGAGGTGTGGGTAAACAGCAAGGAAGCTATCGATGGTGTCCCCAGGCGGGATTGGATACGAGCCAACTTAACCAGACGCAGGAAGTACCCAGGTTCGGAGCCCTCGTATGGAGGTAACACCCCTACTCCTGCTGATCTGACTATGGTGTGATATGAGAGCTATAGAATGCTCCTCGAGCTCTATGAATGTTGTCTATCCAAATGAGACCAACCAACCCTTTTTAAGTGAGCCCTAATCCCCCTTATATGGGCTGGGGGCAGCGATTTTACTGGCCAAGCCGGCTGGTGGGTCCCACAGGTGGGCCCCGGCCGGCTGGTCATTTACAGTGCTAGGTAGTGGGAGTCTTGTCGACAGTACACACTGTGCGGGGTGTCGTGGACACAGTGCATGCCGTGCGAGCCGTTGGGAGCATGGTGTCAGCAATCAACCACTGTGCCATCGTCAGCCCCAAAGTCGCCGGCATGGCCCTCTTGCTTTACGTCTTGTCGATAGGCCAGGGCATACGGTGCACTGTGTCGCACGTTGCCCTGCCTACTGTCTCCTTGATTGTGTCCGGCTAGGATCCTCTAGCCAGACCGACGTCTTGCCAACCTTCCTCTGTATGGCTACTCTATGCGTCGTCTTGCCCTGGCTCGGGTTCTCTCTTGCGTCGTCTTGTGCTTACGTCTGGCTAGGCTCCGCTAGACGACCGTAACTTGCTTGCCCTTATTCTTGTCCGGCTATGCTATCAAGGGGTCATCTCCCTGACAGACCTACTGGGAATCATACATATGGATGTATGCGGACCAATGAGGATCTCAACATGCAATGGTTATTGTTATTTTTTTACCTTTACTAATGACTTAAGTACATATGGATATGTCTACTTAATGAAGCACAAATCTGAAACCTTTGAAAAGTTTAAGGAATTACAGAAAGAAGTAGAGAATCAACTTAAAAAGAAAATCAAGCATCTTCAATCGGATCAAGGAGGCGAGTATTTGAGTTATGAGTTTAACATGCACTTGAAGGACTGTGGGATCATCCCACAGCTTACGCCAGCCGGAACACCACAATGTAATGGTGTGTCGGAACAACATAACCATACTCTATTGGATAGTGTGCGGTCCATGATGTCTTTAAATAATTTTCTGTGTCGTTTTGGGGATATGCGTTAGAAACCGCCGCTTTTATTTTAAACCGAGCATCGCCCATATCCGCGGAGACAACCCCATATGAGATATGGTATTGCAAGAAGCCAATGTTGTCATTTCGAAAAGTTTGGGGATGTGAGGCTTACGTCAGGAAACAACATCCTGACAAACTTGAACCCAAGGAAGAAAAAGTATCATCGTAGGATACCCAAGGAGTGCGACTAGGGAGAGGGCGCGCTTCGTGAAGCACGCGAGAAGCAGTGTGTGCGATGCGCAGAGCGAGCAACGCGTGGGTATTTTCCGTAGTCAACACGTGGCTTCACGTGCGCGGCAGTGTGCGGGAGCCCGTCTGCATGCTGCAAGTGCGACCTGGTGCATATGGGGGAATCAATCGATCATAGTAGTAGTACATGCAGGCAGCGAGGACACCACGCAGTACACTACGATCGAAGGCAGTGCAAAGAGGTACAACAAGGCAGTGCACCGGCGGTGCATTGCCAGGACACCGCGCAGTACACAATGACCGAAGGAAGTGCAAAGAGGTACAACAAGGCAGTGCACCGGCGGTGCACTTCTAGGACACCGCGCAGTACACTGCGACCGAAGGCAGTGCAAAGAGGTACAACAAGGCAGTGCACCGGTGGTGCACTGCCAGGACACCGCGTAGTACACTCCGACCGAAGGCAGTGCAAAGAGGTACAACAAGGCAGTGCACCAGTGGTGCACTGCCAGGACACCACGCAGTACACTGTGACCGAAGGCAGTGCAAAACATTACAATAAGGCAGTGTACGGGCGGTACACTGCCAGGACACCGCACAGTGCTCTGCGACCGAAGGCAGTGCAACACAGTACAACAAAGCAATGCATGAGCGGTACACTGCAAAGACACCGCGCCGTGCACTGCAACCGAAGGCAGTGCAACCCAGTACAACAAGGCCGTGCATGGACGGTGCACTGCAAAGACACTGCATCATGCACTGTACCCGAAGGCAGTGCAACGCAGTACAATAAGGCAGTGCATCGGCCCATCCACTCCGATAGAAGGCAGATCAACACAGAATAGTAAGACAGTGCACTGCTACTACACCGTCTCATGCACTGCAGAACATGAGGCGGTGCAAACTAGGGACCGAAGGCAGTGCAAAAAAAAGGTTTGTCAGAACCTATCAATATGGGATCTACTTTTGTAGCTCTTGATGCGACTAGGACAGCTAAAAAAACGGATCTTGATTTGGACGCTCGGTTCGAAAGATATTTAATTTTTCGTATTTACATCGACAAAGAAAAAGGAAAACATAACCGATAACATCCGCCGCAGTCGACAGGTGGCGCGCAGGAAAGGGACAGGAATTCGCGGGATAAATCAGATTGCACCACTTGTCAGGACGAGGCTCGAGGTGGGGCGCCCTCTAGAAAGGGCGCCCTTTTTCTAGTGTTTCTGATACCCAAGCGAAACAGTTAGGTATACCTTCTACAACCAAGCCGAAGGCAAAACATTTGTCGCAAAAAAGGCACCTTTCTTGATAAAAAGTTTCTCGCTAATGGAGTTAGTGGAAGGAAAATTGAATTAGATGATGTTGTTGACCCTTCTCTCCAAATTCCGAGTAGCCCAATGGAAGTCGTTCCAAAACCGCTCTCCAACATGGAAGAAGAACCTAATGATAATGATCAAGACAACAACATTGAAACTCCTGCGGTTTACAAGTCTACAAGAGTTCGTACCACTCCTAATTGGTACAATAACCTTGTGATGTCTGTCATACTGGATGAACAGAAAGAACCTACAAACTATGAAGAGGCTATGGACAGTGCTGATTCCGAGAAATGGCTAGAAGCCATGAAATCTGAAATACGATCCATGTATGAGAACCAAGTTTGGACTTTGGTAGATCTTCTAGAAGGCCGCAAGACCGTGGAAAATAAATGAATCTTGAAGAAAAATACAGATGCAAATGGTAATGTGACCATTCACAAAGCTAGACTTGTCGCAAAGGGTTTTTGACAAATTCAAGGACTTGACTACGATGAGACTTTCTCTCCTATAGTGATGCTTAAAGCTGTCCGGATTTTACTAGAAATTGCTGCTCATTGTTACTATGAAATATGGTAGATGGATGTCAAAACCGCGTTCCTAAATGGATACATTGATGAAGACTTGTATATGCTGCAACCGGAAGGTTTTGTTGATCTTAAGGATGCTGGAAAGGTGTGTAAACTTCAGCGATCCATTTATGTATTGAAGCAAGCATCTAAGAGTTGGAACCAACATTTTGATGGAGTGATCGAGAGTTTTGGATTCATCCAAAATCAACAAGAGTTCTATGTTTACAAGAAAGTGAGTGGGAGGTCAGTGGTTTTTCTAGTAGTATATGTGGATGACATATTACTCATGGGAAACAATGTGGGTCTTATGAAAAGCGTGAAAGCATATTAGAGTAGTCAATTTTCCATGAAGGACTTAGGTGAAGCTGCATACATATTAGGAATTAAGATCTATAGATATAGATTGAGGCGCCTAATTGCATCAAGTCAAAGTACTTACATTGAAAAGATTTTGAAATGGTTCAAAATGGAGCATGCCAAAAGGGGTTTTGCGCCTATGATGAAGAATTGCACACGTTTGACTCAATGTCCGGTAACGCATGCTGATAGAGAAAAGATATATTATGTCCCCTATGGTTTAGCCATAGGATCTTTCATGTATTAAATGCTAAGTACTTGACTTAATGTGGCATTGTCTCTTATTCTGACGAGCCGATACCAAAGTAATCCAGGATCAGATAACTGGACAGCTACTAAGAATATCCTGAAGTATCTCAAGAGAACAAAGGATATGCTCCTAGTCTATGGAGGAAGTGATGAAGCTCTAAACGTAACCAGTTACGTGGATGCGAGCTAGAACTCAGATCTTGATGACTCGAAGTCTCAGAAAGGATTTGTGTTCCTAGTGAAAGGTGGGGCGTTAAGTTGGAAGAGCAAGAAGCAGCCGGTGGTGGCGCGGTCTTCAATGGAGTCTAAATAAATTGATGCAGATGATGCGGCAAATGAAGCTATTTGGCTAAGGAATTTCATCATCGAACTAGGAGCCATTCCAAGCGTGGGACCTCATGATGATCTATTGTGACAACATTTGCGCTATTGCAAATGAAAAGGAACCAAAGACTCATTCCACGGCCAAACACATCAAGCTATGGTTTCACATCATCCGATAAAATGTTGACGAAGGTGAAATCAAGATTTGCAAAGTACATACAGATCTCAATGTAGCAGATCCTCTTACTAAAGCTCTCCTACAAGTCAAGCACGAACAATACCGAGATGCCATTGGTGTTAGGTTCCTAAATATTGTCAATTAGATTTATTTGTACTCTAGTGCAAGTGGGAGACTGAAGGAGATATGCCCTAGAGGCAATTAATAAAGTTTATTGTTTGATATATCTCTTGTATGTTCATAATTAATTGCATACTATGATATAACTGTATTAATACGCAATGTTAATACACGTGTGGTATGTAAACAAACCATGTCTCTAGTTACCTCTAGCGAACTAGTTCATTGGTCATGAGGATGATCTAGATTTCAAGACCATGGGCATTTATGTCAATTGACAATCAGGTCATGTGATTAGTAGAATGATGTGATAGACAAACATCTGACAATTATATCTTAATGAGATCTAGTTACAAAGTTCACCATTGATGATAAACACAAAAAACCACACAACCCGGTCCTTAGACTGTGAGGTAATGCAAATCACCGTTCTGGAGGAAGCTTTGATGGTATCAACCATCATCTTGTGACAGTGATCAAAAATGTGCCACTCAGGTTTTCCAAAGGGACACGTAGAGGAGTACATATTAAGACCAAGATTTGTCAATGCAAGTAACAGATAGATACATGTGGCCATCTCGGTGACGTTGCATTAACGAATCTTGCAAGCATGTGACTTGGTCACAAAATGCAATGACATGGGAACGAGTAAACAGGTTCATCGGTAACGAGACCGAACTAAGGTATGGGGATACCGAAGATTAAGTCTCGGATGAACTAGGTATCAAATGACAAAGGGAATGGGAAACGAGTTTTTATGGTTCGAGTGATAAGATTCGTGAAACGCACATGGGTCAACATGGCCATCCAGGTCCCTATGATGATCATTGATGTGAGAAATGTCTTAATCATGTCTGGAGTGTTTCTGAACAAAAGGATGTCACGCTTAAGGGTGGGGATGCTTAGGGTAGATGGGGTATCGTAGGAGAAATAGAGAGAGAAACCAAAATAGTTCCGGGTAGCATCCGATGTGGATCGGAGGGGGTCTGGAAGGTGTTCCAGAGTGAAGGAATATAATAATATATGTGTTTTATGTTAGTAGGTGAATTAATATTAAAATATATATTTTTATTTTATTTGTATAGGTAGCCCATTGCTATTGGGCCTCACCCGGAGGGGAGGCCAAAGGGGCAAGGCGCCTAGGGAAGGGGGCCAGTCGGCCAAGGCTTAGTGGATCACCCAAGTGGGTCCCACATAGGGCCGGTGGGTGTGGGCATTTGTCCCACACCGCCTACCCCTTGGGGGTGCGCCCTCTCCTCCCACTATATATAGGGGTATCCCCCTCCCCTTTGGAATCATCCCATTTCTCTCTCTCTCTCTCTCTCTCTCTCTCTTCTCTCTCTCACTTCCACTAAGGACTTCTCTGTAATATTAGAGAGGACCTCTCGGATTGTGAGTTCTATACTTTCACACTACCCTCGTGTGATCTTCGATCCGCCATCTTCTTCTTCCGCTGCTCGGCTAGATCGGAGACTGGGAGACGTCGCCTACACCGGACATGTGTAGTACTTCGGAAGCACCACACTTGGTGTGCTTGGAGCCACTCGGCTTCATCAACATACTCCTTCCTAAGTATGGCATGCCTCGGTCTTCAAGGGTATGAATATTGTCTCTCTCTTTCCGTTACTTATGTATGAATAGTATAGATCCTGGTATTAGTGTTCGCATAGTTAGAAAAAAATTGTTTTTGCTACGGAACCCTTCAGGAACATTCTGGCAGGAATTTTTCGGGTGGGAACTCGTTGGCAGGAATAATTTGGTGGCAACAAATGGCGGGAAGAGATTGGAGGGAAGACTTCTGTAACAACAGGTTTTATCACGACTTGAAATGAAGAAACACTAAAACTGAATTTTAGATACATTGCGACACTTATGTTGAATTTAAGATACATCACGACACTACAACTGAAATGAAGATACATAGCTTCTGAGGCATACATCTACTTGTCCCATGTCCAGCGCGGGTACTTTCCAATCTTGTCCCCATGTTCTTCTGTTGCCTGCGCCTCGAGGACCCTTTATCTTAATCTTTGTATTTCAACCGCATGGGCCTCCTTGCGCACCTCTTCCATGCGCTCCTCACTACTAGAGGCGCACCATAAATCCCATTCGACGCACATATGGGATGTGCCTCGAGGGCTGCACCGCTAGTATTTTTACTCGAGGCACATCAGATATGCGCACTATATACCCTACATATGCGAGGCGCATATCGATATGTGCCTCGTATAAATATATACAAGGCGCATATACATATGTGCCTCGCATATTTAGGGTATGCACGGCGCATATCATATGCGCCTTGCGTATATTTGACAGATGCGCCTCACATATATTTGACAGATGCACCTCCAATAGCCTTACAAATGCGCCTCGAATGGCATTTTAAAAATTCAAATTTTACTGATCCATAGTAAATTCCAGAATACAGTACACATGTATTATATAGTCCAGAATATAGTATAAACAACACAGAATTTTCAGAAAGTTGCAATTGGCCAAAACATAGTAGAACCAACATGAATACAAGTACATCACACATCGAGTTAAATTAATCCACGACATACGAGTTCACACATCAGCTAGAACCAACTAGTACATCACACAACACCAATAAGTGTGTGCCAAGTTCACATCTCTCGGGGACCGAGTACAAGTTCACAATCACATTACAACCACACGACGGAGCTCTCTATGTGAAGTAGAGCACACAACCTACCATGAAGAGAAAGGTGGTGATCACGACGAAGTTCCTCCACTTCTTCCTCCCGTGCTTCCTCCACTTCTCTTTCGCTAGCTCTCTACTCTTGTAGCCTTTGTAGATGTTGCCCGAGAAGTTTTTCACTTGCTTCTGGCAGTCTTCCCACTCCTCGTACACACCTGGAACCCTACTAATGTAAGCGACATAGCACTTCTTCGCCATCTCATGTACACAAGATGGATGATAGTAGCTATGTCAGTGGAAAGCAATAGCAGTTCACAAGATAAAATCATGCATATATATGGGTGCCTCATACTTAGGTTGGTCACGGAAATAACAATTCCGCTCATGGCTCTGGTGTGGCAAGTAGAGGATGCACAAATTACAAGTCTACTTGGCACACCAGATCTAGAAGCTATATAGTCACACACATAGTGCCACAACATGTATTAATCATCGGCATTTCGAAGAAAGAAAAAAAAGGCACACCAAGAAGGACTTGGATTAGTGCCTCATAAATAGGTTGGGCATAGAAATAACAATGTCGTTGATGGATCTGGTGTGGCAAGTAGAGGATGCACAAATTACAAGTCTACTTGGCACACCAGATCTAGCAGCAGTATAGTCACACACGTAGTGCCACAACACGTTTTAATCACCAGCATTTCAAAGAAAGATAGAAAGCAAACCAAGAAGTAGGGCGGCAATAATGAATGAAAAGCAACATATGACCAAGCACTAAAATGTTCATAACACAAATAACTAGCGTCACTCATTGTTGGGGGGATACCCCCGGGTAGGGTCACGCCAGGTTATAACGGCCGTGTTAGCCGAGGTACGACAAGGTCAAAGCGTAAGATGGTCGAGTCACCTCAAGGTAGGCCGACTTACAGAATGACCCAGCTCGGTGGATGTTCAACTAAAGCTAACCCGACCGACATAAAGCATATGTCGGCTATGTTCGATCTACCTTATTTGCAGGTGCCCAAGTGGCTGAGTTAGCAAGGCGCTAACCGGGTTATCACTTGCCTTACGAGAAAAGGAAGGAATCTCGCTGGTCAAAAGGTGGTCTCTGTCCATGAAGCATGATCAAAGCGGACAGGAGAGGACTAGCAGGGCGTGCCGACAAGGATGATGTAGCCAATGTCGGCTGACGCCACTAGTGTCGGATGACGTTGCATCATAGAGGGGCTCAGGGAGGCTTATGCCCGGAGTCTGGACCAGCCAGTTAAAGTGTAAAATAGGCATCTTGCTTTACCGAGGAGCATATTCGAAGAATATGCCTCCATGTATGCCCTAGATTGTAACCTAGCACCCCCCCCCCTATATAAGGAGGGGAAGGACCTCCATAGAGAGGGTCGACCATTTTTACCAAGGGAGAACCCTAGAGATTAGTTTTGGGTAGTAAGAGAACTAGTATCCTATCCACAAACAGCTAAAGGAGCCTCTGTAATCCTTCATCAACAAGAGAGAAATACAAACACATGTGTGTGGAATCACCACAATATCCCTCCCTAGATTCCTCTACTGCTCACTGGCCTCATCTTCATCCTATACATGGTGTCTACCGTGCCACGACCACGACAGTTGATGCCCACAGTGGGGCTAGCAGTGCCAGCATGGGTAAAAATCCAGACGGGAAACATCAACGGAACCACGAACGCATCGTCTCCGGGCTCATTCAGCGATTTGGAGCGCTAGACTACGTCAGCAGACGTCCTCCTCCACGCAACGACCTCTTCATCAAGCTTGGCGCCCACAAGATCTACATCGGTGTCGACGAGTCTTGCGTTCACCCGCAGCATGTTGTCGAGGGAGCTGAACCGCCTCTCAGCGCGGCTCGCAGTTCACGTCCTATTCGCCCCGCTGGCTGCGTCGAGGTCATGATGACCATGCGTGACCTAGGAGCAAGCAAGGATCCAGCACCAGAGCCGGAGTTTACGCCAAAGCAAGCAAGATCTAGATTCCCCAATTTACGCCAAAGAATGTACTATAGTAGGCAATAGATAGCTTAGTAACATCCATAGCACCAGTAGTAGATCCGGCTCAGGCACTAGCCGAGCTAGAGGAGACTAGGAAGAAAATCTTAGCTGGGGCGAAAAAGGTAGATGAGTTATAGCAGTCACTGAACATCACTCTACGGGAGTATGCAAATGCAAACCATATAGATGGAGTGAAAAAACAAGGTAGAAACCTGATCACTGAGATTGACAAGGAGTATGTTCCTAAACCGGGTCAGATAGCTACACTACTCTCAGCAGGGCTGGAGAGGTATAGCTGCCTAGAAAAAAACCTCAGGGCTGCCAATGTAGCCGCATCCGAGTTAGAGGGTTTGACCGGAGAAGCCTGAGAAAGGCAACAGGAGAGTCTTAACCATTTTCTAAGGGTAGCATGTCAGCAGGATGAGGAGATAAACAAGGCAAACCCGGCGCAACCTGGAGCGTGGCGCGTAGTTCATTCGGCAAGGAATAACCCGGCAAAGTCCGCTGGTGCTACATCATCACCTCATGATGGCCCTAGAAGAGAGGAGGTGGTAACCTCGGGGAGGAAAGACAAACATATGGTCCCGTATGAACCGGTAAGTGCAGGTAAAGGAAAAGCAGTGCAAATTGATGAGGATCGTCACAGTTCCAGCCGGGGTGAAGCTGGACGGGGTAACCATGACCAAGGCAATGCCGGTCGAGGAAATGCTGCCAACGACAATGCCGGACAGCATAATCCAGTGGGAGCAGAGCAAAATGTACCTCAGTAATAGTAGCAGCAATACGCACCTCGGAAGGAGAGAAGTGTTGGCCCAACAATGTAGCAGCAAAATGCTCGTCCAGGTCAAGATAGATACAACGATGGTTATCCGGCGATGGACGATGCCGAATTTCCTAGGCCAGATCATCATGTGATTGGAGCAAGATTGGGAAATAGGAACTTGCAGCCGGATGATGCAAGGCTGAAGTTCGACCGAATCTATAGGTTGGAGATGATTGAAATGCAGGGTCCTCTGGGTCCAGTGTGCTTTGGACCTCGGATCATGAGAGAACCACCTGTGGCGAACTTTTAGTTAGATAGAGGAACAAAGACGTATGACGGCAGCACCAAACCGAAGGATTGGCTCATTGATTATGAAACTGCGGTGAACATTGCCACGGGTAACTTGAGATGGGATGTGAGATATGTGCCCCAGATGTTAGACGGACTAGCAAGGGTCTGTTTGAACAACTTACCACTAGGAAGCATCAACTATTGGTTAGATTTCAAGGAGTTTTTTATCAGCAACTTCTCGAGCACATACAAGAGGCCAAATAGGCCACAAACTCTCGTGTTATGCAAGCAAAAACCGAATGAGATAGACCGGGAGTTCTTGACTCGCTGGTGCAATGTGCGAAATTCTTGTGAAGGGGTAATTGAATCACAAGCTATTGTGTAGTTCGCCCAAGGGTGCAGGTATGCAAGTATGTTATGGCAAAGATTGCAGTATGTTAAGCTTGCAGAGAGATATGCAAACCATGTTGGCCGAAACAATTCGTATTTCTGATTCGTACGCTTTGGGTGATCCAACCCAGCCTCGGATGATGGCTAGTGAGTCCAATGATGAGTATTACCCCCGAGAGGGTGCCAGATTATCACGGTGCTATGACTTCCAGGGTAAGAGAAGAGATGATCGGTTGGATTACTGGTACAGCTTGCAGTAAGTGGCGGCTATGGATCAAGATCAGTCCAATGCTGGTGCCAGCCAGTGTCAGAAAACTGGAGGGCAACAATGGCAACAAAAGGGTGAAGGGAAGAAATCCTGGACGCCAGAGCAGAAGAAACAGTGGCAGGAAAGAAAGCACAGGCCGAGATACACATTTGAGCCTATGTTGGATTAGCCGTGCAAGTTCCACATGCCAAGTCCGAATAACCCGGTGAATCATACAACCCGGCAATGTGAGTGGATGAGGAAGCTAGAGTAGAGTGGCTCGAGGAATGCTTAGGCACCTTAGCACGATGCACCTCGGCATGATGGACCTCAACACGAAGCACCTTAGAACGATACACCTCAGTAGCAATAGCTCACTAGGGTAATGGAAAGCAACTAATGTTGCATCCACCTCCACCAAGGTATGAGAACCATGAGAGAAGGGATGCAGTGCATCAGGTGAATAATCAGCAGCAACAAGACCAAAGATATCATGAAAATGATGGCAGGAATGAGTATAGAGAACATCCCCAAAGTTACTGCGTGTTCACCATAGAGGAAACTAATAGAAAGATCTAGCAACACCAGCATATGGAGGTGAACGCGGTAATGCCAGCTGTGATGAAGTATATGCCGTGGGCGGAACAAGAAATTACCTGGATCATCAAGGATCACCCTAGGCTCATGCCGAGTCCTGGATCATATGCACTGGTGTTGGATCTGATGTTCATTGGGCTGAATATCAACGTGAGGTTTTCCAAGGTGCTGATAGGCAACGGTAGTAGCATTAACATCATGTACAAGGATACCATACACAATTTGGGAATATCGGAAAATATGCTCCAAGCAACAAGGACTACTTTTCATGGCATCATACCGGGTATCTCATGTGAGCCCATTGGTAAGGTCAGAATTGACGTGTTATTCGGCACAAGGGACAATTGCCAGACTGAGAACTTGGAGTTTGAAATTGTAAACTTGGAAAGCATGTATCATGCATTACTCGACAGGCCAGCTTTGAACAAGTTTATGGCAAGTACTCACATCAGTCACTTGAAGATGAAGTTGCCAGGGCCAAGGGCAGTGATCACCATAGCTGGGGACTTCACTCGTTCCATTGAGTGTGCCTCTGCCGAGTCTAACCTGGCCGAGTCACTTGTGATTGCTCAAGAGAAGAGGAAAATTCAGGAAGTGGCAGCATTGGCTCAGTCTACGCAGCAGCATATGCCGGCACTGACTAACCCGCATGGGAGTGTCTCATTTCAAGCGACAAAGGATACATAGAAGGTGCCTATTGATGACCAGTTCCCGGAGCGCACCGTAACTATTGGTGCTGGTTAAGTGAGAAATAGGAAAGCGAACTCGTCAACTTCCTCCATGAGAATCGGGTTATCTTTGCTTGATCTACACATGACCTGCAAGGTGTGCCGAGGGAGTTAGCCGAGCACGCTTTGAATGTGAGACCCGGAGCAAAGTCGATGAAGCAACCTCTCTGCCGCTTCGTCGAACGAAGGAGAAAGGTCATTTGAGATGAGATAGCTCAGCTCCTTATAGCCGGATTTATCATGGTAGTACTTTACCCGGATTGGCTCTCTAATCCGGTGCTCGTGGAAAAGAAGAAAGATGCTCCGAATGTGGCCGTGGTGTGGCGTATCTATATCGATTACACGAACCTGAATAAGGAGTGTCCAAAAGATCCATTTCCACTGCCAAGGATATACCAACTCATAGATTCAACTGCTGGGTGTGAGTTGTTATTATTCATAGATGCATATTCTGGCTTTCACCAGATACCTTTGAACCCGGATGATCAAATAAAGACTGTGTTTATTACCCTGTATGGGGCTTATTGCTATCGCACTATGCTGTTTGGTTTATGTAATGCTAGAGCAATGTATCAACAATGCATGTAAAAATGTCTACATGATCAAATTGGTCGAGATGTGCAAGTTTATGTGGATGATATTGTGATAAAAAATAAGGAAAGCAAAACACTCCTTCATGATATCTGGCAAACATTCGCGAACCTAAGGAGGTTCCGAATGAAGCTTAACCCGGGGAAGTGTACCTTTGGTGTGTCGGCAGGGAAGTTACTCGATTTTCTCGTATCTAGCCGAGGTATCGAAGCCAACCCCACAAATATCCAAGCCATAGAAAGAATGGAACTGCCGAAGTGTCTTAACGATGTGTAGATGTTCACAGGTTGCCTAGCATTGTTATGTCGCTTTGTAAGTAGGCTGGGAGAGAAGGCATTTACCCTCTACCATTTAATGAAAAAGGGAGATAAATTTACATGGACACCTAAAGCTGATAGCGCATTTCATGAATTAAAAAAGATGTTATCTTTTGCACCAGTCATAGCCTCGCCACTATCTAAAGAGCTGATGTTGCTCTATATAGCAGCGGCCAACCTAGTCGTATGTGCGGTGATAGTAGTGGAGCGTGATGAGGAGGGTAAGTCGGTGCAGATGCCAGTATACTACATAAGTGAGGTGTTGTCAGCTTCGAAGAAGAATTACCCTCACTATCAGAAGATGGCATATGGTGTGTATATGGCGGCCAAGAAGCTAAAGCACTACTTTGAAGATCACCCCATAAAAGTGATATGCAAAGAGCCCATATCCGAGATAATGATCAATAAAGATGTCAGTGGCCGAATTGCCAAATGGGCAATTGAGTTAGCCCCATACGCACCACAATTTGATAGGAGATATGCAATTAAATCTCAAGAAGTGGCGGATTTCTTCGTGGATTGGGCTGAGATGCAATACGAACCACCTTTGCCGGACTCAAAATATTGGAGGATGCACTTTGATGGGTCAAATCTAAAGGAAGGATTGGGGGCCGGGGTAGTGCTTACCTCGCCCAAGAAAGATCAGCTTAAACATGTCCTCCAGATCCATTTTAGCGCATCGAATAATGTTGCCGATTATTAGGCCCTCGTTCATGGGCTTAAGGTGGCAAAGGAAGTGGGAATACGTCAGATACAATGCTTTGGAGATTCGGATTTGGTAGTACAGCAAGTGTCTGGCAATTGGGATGCTCTAGATGCAAACATGGCCCTTTACATATTCCATGTCCAAAAGATAAGTGGGTTCTTTGAAGGATGTGAATTCCACCATGTACCTCGGCTTGAAAATGGGGCAGCCAGCGTATTATCTAAATTGGGGTCATCTCGGCAGCCAATCCCGCCATGCGTTGCTTTGGAGCACTTGAGAAAACCATCTATCACACCTTCACCGGAATCCGACTCAATCTATGTCATGGCTCACTCCGGATCAGAGGCTATCCCTATGGATATAGATAGGGGCAGCACATCAACAAACCCGGGGACTGCTTCCGTAGACCGGAGGACTGCCTCGCAGAACCCGGGGACTGTTCAGCTTGATCTGGGGACTGTTCGGTGGAAGCGTTGGAAATTGACGAGGAACTTTTTCCTGTTCGAGTTATACCTGCATGGGCAAAGCCAATATTTGAGTTCTTGAAAGAAGGAAACTTGCCGAGTGACGAGATACTTTCAAGGCAAATCCAAAGGAGAGCAAAGGCATACACTATTATCAATGCTGAACTATACAAGGGAAGTGTCACAAGTGTTCTGCAATGATGCATTGACCCGGAAAAAGGGCTTGACATCCTCCGAGATCTCCATCAGGGGGAATGTGGGCATCATGCATCATCTAGAGCATTAGTTGAAAAAGCATACCAGCATAGATTTTACTGGCCAAGTGCTTTGGAGCAAGCAGAGGATCTCGTAAGGAAATGCAATGGTTATCAGAGGTACGCCACCAAGACACACATGCCTATGTCAGAACTGAAAACTACACCTATCACTTGGCCATTTTTGGTATGGTGTTTGGATATGGTCGGGCCATTTAAGCCAGCAAAAGGAAACATGACCCAGATCTTAGTTATGTTAGACAAATTTACCAAGTGGATTGAGGTAAAGCCAATCAGGAAATGTGATGGGGCAACAATTGTGACATTCCTCAAAGATATAATCTTGAAATATGGCTATCCCCACAGTATCATAACTGATAATGGCACAAATTTTGCTAAATGAGAATTTGCGAGGTTCTGTCGAGAAAAGAATATTTGGCTGGATATTTCATCAGTGGCCCACCCCGCATCAAATAGGCAAGTGGAAAGATCCAACGAACTAGTTTTGTCTTGGATAAAAACCCAGCTCATTGAGCCGCTGCAAAGATCAGCGGGGTGCTGGATAGAAGAACTACCAGCGGTATTATGGAGTCTAAGAACAACTCCGAATCGATCAATAGGCTATATGCCATTTTTTCTGGTATATGGGGTAGAAGCTGTATTACCAGCCAACATTGAACATGATTTGCCAGGGTCGCCCAATACATAGAAGACGAAGTGCGAGAAGCCTGGCAAATAAATGTTGATCTGCTAGAAGAATCGAGAGAACTGGCCTTGTCTAGATCCGCCATATATCAGCAAAATCTCTGACGCTACAATAGACGGAAAGTAAACCCCCGATTCTTCCAGGAAATGCAAGCTACTTGAAACCCAGGTGTATTCACTCCTAAACGAATCTGGTACTTTAATTGATGAGAACTTATACTACCTAAGTCTATGAATTTATGTATGATCAGGTTCGTTGGAGAAACAAGCATGGCGCGAGGAGGAGAAGGGCTATAAGGGAAGCCCAACATGATGATCACCCAAGGATGCGCGAGGGAGGATCGAGAGGAAGGCGCAAGAGAAGATCATCAAGACGGAGGGAAGAAACTTTGCAGCAACTAGAGTGTCTGGCCAAGTCCACTTGGACTGTCTGGCCTGCCTGAGTGAAGAATTGGTGCGGATAATCAGTACACCAAATCGGACACTACCCAGACACCACCCAGAAACTTTGAAGATTCCGGCGAGACTGGACTGTCCGGCTAACTCCACCTGGAGTGTCCGCCAGACTAGAATGTCCAGCCCATTTCCACCGGACTGTCCGCCTGCTGACCGAATCTGGTCTGACTCAGAATGTATCAGTTTGTGTCGTACGCATCTTAGTTTTGGTTTTTGGCCGCCCCAGCCGCCCTTATAAGCCCTAGGACGCCCCATAGTTAGGGTTTAAACCACATTAAAACTATTTTGGAGTTGTTTCTTATAGGAACCTCTGGAATTACCCTGTGATCGAATTGTCTACTACAATTGAGTGTGATCTTTTGTTCCATTGAGAATAAGTAGATTGCTAACTACCATTCGTGGTCGATGGCTACGTGCGCAAGAGGGTGGTGTTGTGAATATCCCACAGGGTTCTAGAGCTGTTGCATTGGCAACAGTGTTCTAGCGGGAGAGATCATAGCTACACACTAGTTATTTATCCACCATTATCATCATAGAAAAGTGCTTGCTGAGAAGATCGGGCCACCCCATATGATCTTGGCATCAGATTTCCTCGTTTACTCGGTGAGCATCCACAAATCCATCCATAGATTAGTTTATTTTCAGTGCTATATAGAAAAAGCCTTACAAAAAGATTTTCCATAGACTAGATTGCATCATTTTCGAGTTTTAGTTGTTGATCGTGTCTTCTCATAGATTCGATATGTAGGTTTTGCTGGTAGAAGTCTAGTTTTCGTTTGTGTCTAGGTTTAGGGTTTGATCTTGTTTTCTGCCGAGTACACCATCACCATTTTCCGCAAGTTTTCATCGTTTGTTTGAGTCCACATAGCGTACCTTTTGTTTACATACCATAGACATAGCCTATCTACAGCATTCGTGCCTAGGAACGTACCCACGAGACTAGTTGCTTTGCTCTGACATGCTGCTCCTTAGGGTTTCGACGTGCAGAAATTTTCGACAGGTAAAACCGGACTATCTGACATATATACAAAGGACTATCTGGCCCCACCGGAGTCTCCGGCGCGAATCATCCGAACTATCCATCCCAGTTTGGTCTAAGTTGCTGTACTCGTGTTTGCATTGTCTCATAGTTGAAAAATCAAAAAAAAGAGAAAAGAAAAGAAAATCAGTATAAAAAAGGAGAAAAGAGCTATAAGCGTGACAAAAAGAGATATCTAAGTGTGCATTATTGAAGGCCTAGTTGACCATAGCACTTGTAGATTGAGCAATCTTGTGCCTGTTTAATTTGATCTTTTACTAGTGTCTCTCTTTTGCATTGCAATATTCCTTTTTCATAAGTTGCTTTGCCACGTTTATCTCCACCGTGTGTGTTTCTTGGGTTATACGATCAGCACTAGGACTTCTTTGCGGTGTAGTTAGGACACCCTACCTAGAGCTCCACCATAAATAACCTGTGTGCCCTATGATCGTTCTCCATACCCTTGATATTCACTTCATCACATCAGTGCACCAGTCTTTGATTTCGTTTTGGTAAAGCATCTCTATTCACTTTGGAATGATAAGATTTGCTTTCTTGTCAGTTGTAAGTGAGTTTTGAGTGTTCCACCAAACATATTTTGATTTTTGCACTAACCTACTAATTATGTCTCTTAGAGATGATGATGTTGTGTCGCAGAAAAAGAAGGGTGATGATCTTGCTAATTGGCAGGAATATGCAACATTGAAATCCCACTTGACACATGTGTTCACTCACATGACAGATGTTGTTGACATGAATATTCAGGACGTGCAAGTGGCTTTGGGAGAAAATGAAGAGACAGTTGCTAAAATACAAACACAAGTGACAACTATCAACACCAATGTCACAACTTTGTAGCGTTCTATTGATGCTTTGACAATAGCACTTGAGCAACAGCAGCAACAACCACTTGAAGATACCATTGATGAAGATGCCAAAGGATGTGTTGCTGGTGCTGCCCCAAATCTTGGCATGGGACGCGCTAATCCCCCCGCACCTGCATATGCACGCGGTTTTGCTCCTATTGGGCATGCTCAACGTGTCCCTAACCAAGCTGTGGATGATGGTGTGGGCAAGCCGGAATTCTCAATTCCCAAGTTTGATGGTTTACTTGATCCTGAAGATTACCTCACATGGGAGTTAAAGATCCAGAAGCTCTGGCATTTGTGTGATTATCCGGAAGACAAGGAGATTAAGCTTGCAGCGTCAGAATTTGATGGTTATGATTTGCGTTGGTGGGATGCTATTGTGCAAAATAGAAGGGATGACAATGAACTTCCTGTGATGACTTGGCGCGAGATGAAGCACATCATGAAGGACCATTTTGTACCCACCAACTACTTGCATTCAGTTTTTGACAAGTTGACACAATTGAAGCAAGGAACCATGTCAGTTGATGAGTACTACATGGAGATGGAGATGCTTATGTAGCGTGATAGAGTTCGTGAATCCCTTGTGGTGACCATGCAGCAATTTCTCAATAATTATAAGTTACCAATCAAGAGCATTGTTTTTCATCACAAGTACGAGACTATGAATGAACTATTGCATCATGCTAGGGAGGCCGAATCACAATTACCTGAAGAAGCTAAGGCACATGCGAGGTTTCCGTCTACCAGTCGTTTTTCGGCCAGGTCTACATCACCACGTATGGCGCCAACTGCAGCTGCTGCTAGCCACCTGTCACCATCTTCGGCCAAGCATGCTTCCACACCTTCTTATGGTTCTAATGCTAAGAAACCCGATGCACCCATGGCTAGCTCGGGTTCCAATATGTCAACTACGCGTACTCGCGATGTGGAGTGCCATACTTGTGGAGGTAGAGGTCACTACAAGTGAGATTGTCCAAACCGCAAGGTAATGTTTGTTAATGACCAAGGCAAGTATGAGAGTGGAGATGAAGTTGATCCTAATTGTGCTAATGAAAATGGTTATGACAGCGAGGGAGGCCTGGATGCTTTTCCTGAGCATGCGACAACCATTGTGGTTTCTCCACGTATACTTAGTGTGCAACCTATTGTTGATTCTCAGCATTTCAACTTGTTCCAAACAAAAGCACTCATTGGCCATAACAAATCTTGCAAAGTAATCATTGATGGAGGTAGCTGCAGAAATCTTGCAAGCAAGGAGTTATGTGCCAAGCTGAATCTGACTTATTTACCTCATCCCAAGCCATACTACATACAATGGTTGAGTGATAATGGTGAGATGAAGGTAAATCATATGGTACATGTGAATTTTGAAATAGGGCCATACAAGGATTCTATTGATTTTGATGTGGTTCCTATGACTGTTTCCATCTCTTATTGGGTCGGCCTTGGCTTTATGATCGCCATGTGCAACACAATGGTCGTGCTAATACTTATCACTTGGAATTCAAGGGTAAGAAAATTAACATGCAGCCAATGACACCACAACAGATTATGAACAAGTCTCGTCAAAAAATAGAAGTGAACTTGAAGGATGCGCCTATAGATAGGCGAGATAGTGTTACAACTGTACATGATGTAATAGAGCCCAAAAAGAGTGATATAACGAAAAGTGAGAGAGTGCCTAATATTTTGATATTAGCCACCAAGGAAGATATGAGAGAGTTTCGTGAGGATCCTATAGCCATGCCGCTTGTGCTCATGTATAAGGGAAAGGTATTGGTTTCCAACAACATGACCCCTATTTCTCTTGGTGTATCAACTATTTTGCAGGATTTTGGCGATGTATTTCTAGAAGATGTACTCGTAGGATTGCCTCCATTGCGTGGCATTGATCATCAAATAGACTTGATACCTGGCGCCACATTACCAAACCGTACACCTTACAGGACCAACCCCGAAGAAACAAAGGATATACATAAACAAGTGCAGGCGTTGCTAGATAAAGGGTACATTCGTGTTTCTCTTAGCCCTTGTGTTGTTCCTTTTATTTTAGTACCGAAGAAAGATGGTACGTGGAGCACGTGTGTAGATTGTAGAGCTATTAATAACATCACTATTCGATATCGTCATCCTATTGTACGATTAGGGATATGCTAGACGAACTGAGTGGTGCTGCTATTTTCTCTAAGATTGATTTGCATAGTGGATACCATTAAATTAGAATGAAAATATGGGGATGAATGGAAAACTGCTTTCAAAACAAAATTTGGGTTGTATGAGTGGTTAGTCATGCCATTTGGTCTTACTAATGCACCTAGTACTTTTATGAGATTAATGAATCATGTTTTGAGAGAATTTATTGGTCGTTTTGTGGTTGTTTTTTTGATGATATGACTAAGAAAGGTTTACAAGTGTTGCGTGATAATAAATTGTATGCTAATCTTGAAAAGTGCACATTTGCAAATGATAAGGTCATATTTATGGGATACGTTGTATCTAAGCACGAGGTAGAAGTAGATGAATCTAAAATTGAATCAATTCAGAATTGGCCTATTCCCATGAATGTGAGTCAATTGGGTAGTTTCCATGGATTAGTTGGTTTCTATAGGCGCTTTGTGAAGGATTTTAGCACTATTGCTGCACCATTGAATGATATGACTAAGAAAGGTGTGCCATTTTTATGGGGCGCAACCCAAGATATTGCTTTTGATACATTGAAACGTTTGCCTACTTATGCACCATTACTTGCAGTGCCTGATTTTTTGAAGAAATTTGAAGTTGAATGTGATGCTAGTGGTATATGTATGCATGGTGTTTTGATGCAAGAGGGTCGCCCTATAGCATATTTTTCTAAGAAACTTACTAGTGCTAGATTGAATTATCATGTTTATGATAAAGAATTGTATGCACTTGTTAGAGTTTTTCAAGTTTGGCAACATTATTTGTGGCCAAAAGAATTTATCATACATGTTGATCATGAAGCATTGAAGTATTTGAAAGCTCAATCAAACTTGCATAGAAGATCGGCTAAATGGGTTGAGTTTATTGAATCTTTTCCTTACATCATTAAGTATAAGAAGGCAAAGGAGAATGTACTTGTTGATGCCTTGTCTAGGAAAAACATGCTATTAACCAATCTTGATGTTAAAATTCCTAGATTTGTGCACTTTATGCAACTGACCATGATTTTTCTGAACCATATTGTTTGTCTGCTCTTAGAAACGCAGATAAGTATCATATACATGATGGATATTTGTTTAGAACTAACAAACTTGTATTCCAGAATCGTCGTTGCGTTTGTTCTTAGTGCAGGAATCACATGATGGTGGTTTGATGGGTGACTTTGGATGTGAGAAGACATTGCTCATGCTAGCTAATCATTTTTATTGGCCCAAGATGAGGCGTGATGTGTACAGATTTGTGAGCCGTTGCATTACATGCCACAAGTCCAAATCAAAGTTGAAGCCTCATGGTTTGTATACACCTCTCTCTGCACCTACTACACCATGGGAAGACATTAGTATGTATTTTCTGCTAGGTCTACCTAAAACACAGAGAGGTCATGATTCTATATTTGTGGTAGTGGATAGGTTCTCTAAGATGGCTCATTTTATTGCCTGCCACAAAAGCGATCATGCGTCGCATGCTGCTAACCTGTTTTTTAGGGACATCGTGAGATTACATGGAGTACCCAAGACGATTGTTTCTGACCGTGATGTGAAGTTCATGAGCTACTTTTCGAAGACCTTATGGGGGAAGCTGAGAATGAAGCTGCTGTTTAGTACTACATGCCATCCCCAAACAGATGGTCAACCGAAAATGATGAATAGAACATTGTCACAGTTTCTCAGGACTATGATAAAGAAGAATCTGCGGGAGTGGGAAGAGTGTTTGCCACATGTTGAGTTTGCATATAATAGGGTTATGCATTCGACTACTCAACTTTGTCCTTTTGAGGTGGTGTATGGCTTCAAGCCATTAACGCCACTTGATTTGTTGCCTTTGCCATTACATGAGAGAGTTGATATGGAGGCATCAAAGCGTGCTGAATATGTGAAGAAGATTCATGAGAAGACTCGAGAGGCTATTGAGAAGAAAGGCAAGAACATTGTTGCTGCAAGGAATCAAACATGGAAGGAGGTTTTGTTCAAGCTTGGCGACATGGTATGGGTACATTTGCGCAAGGATAGGTTCCCACTACTACGACAATCCAAATTGAAGCCACGTGGTGTTGGTCCTTACAGGGTGTTAGCCAAGATTAATGATAATGCCTACTCGATTGATATACTCATTGCTGAGTTTAGTGGAGTTAGCAACAGCTTCAACGTTGCTGATTTATCACCATATGATGGAGAAGACCTTGGAGCATCGAGGTCGATGCCTTTTGAAGGGAGGAGATGATGACATCCCTACAATTATGCCAACCCCAATTACTACTAAAGATGTTCCAGCTGTTGTAAGGAAGGATTAGTCAAATGGGATTAGAATTGGACCCATTACAAGAGCCCGTGCTAAGCTACTTGAACAACAGGTGAATTCACTCCTAAATGAATCTGGTACTATAATTGATGAGAAATTTATACTACCTAATTCTATGCATTTATGTATGATCAGGTTCATTGGAGAAACAAGCATGGCGCGAGGAGCAGAAGGGCTACAAGAGAAGCCCAGCATGATGACCGCCCAAGGATACGCGAGGGAGGAGCGGGAGGAAGGCGCAAGAGAAGATCATCAAGACAGAGGCAAGAAACTCTACAACAACCGGAGTGTCCGGTCGAGTCCACCCGGACTGTCCGACGTGCCCGAGAGAAGAATCGGTGAGGACAATCAGTACACCAAATCGGACACTACTCGTACACCACCAGGAAACTTTGAAGATTCCGGCTAGACCAGACTGTCCGGCTGACTACACCCGGAGTGTCCGACCAGACCGGAATGTTCGGCACATTTCCACCGGACTGTCCGCCCGCTGACCGAATCTGGTCCGAGTCGGCATGTATCAGTTTGAGTTGTAGGCATCTTAGTTTCGGTTTCTAGCCGCCCCAGCCACCCTTATAAGCCCTGGGACGCCCCATAGTTAGGGTTTAGACCACGCTAAAGCTATTTTGGAGTTATTTCTTATGAGAACCTTTGGAATTACGCTGTGATCGAATTATCAACTACAATTGAGTGTGATATGTTGTTCCATTGGGAATTAGTATATTGCAAACTACCGTTCATGGTCGACGGCTACGTGCGCGAGAGCGTGGTGTTGTGAATATCCCATAGGGTTTGAGAGCTGTTGCATTGGCATCAGAGTTCGAGCGGGAGAGATCATAGCTAAACGCTAGTTATCTATCCACCATTATCATCATCGACAAGTGCTTGCTGAGAAGATCGGGCCACCCCATATCATCGGATGTCCCCGAGGTAGCTGCGTTGGTGCGAGTTCATTCTACAAGCAAAGGGAAGATGGGACAAAACTCTCCTCTTGGTGACAGTTTTGCTAGGGTGAGCATTGAAGATGTCATCGAGGGGTTCAATGGGTTCGCTCTGCCAGACTCTCCCAGTGAAGAAATGATTGATTGAGGTGAAGGGGAGCTTCATCCAGTGGCCCAAGGGAGATATCATTGTTGACAAGCCAGAGCCGACCTCGACACACCTCTCACCAGAGCCGGTACTCACTCCCTAGATCATGGAAGCATCAGTTTGTCAAGCTTATTATTTGAAAACCCACTACTCACAAGAAGCACTGCCCCCCAGAAGATGCCATCCCTCTAGAATATCAAACACCCCCAGATCTATATGCCTCCCTCCCAGAAGACGCCATCCCTCGAGAATATCCAGGCTGTTACAAGACGCTTCCCCCATATCAATATGTCACCACCCTCCCGGAAGACACCATCGCCCCCAGAATATCCAGCCCATATGGGACCCCCGGTTAAATGCTTTGAGAATCCCTGTTATGCATATCACCACGATCCCATGATGAGTCTGTTGTGGCACATAACCGACAACTATCAAAGTGAACATCCAATACTTAAACGAATACAAGTCATACCTTAATTGTCATTATGGCTACCTCGATCATCATGAGTGGAATTTTATCAAGCATAGAGACCGAGCCATGCCTTAACCTACAAGGAGCTGACTGGGAGAACATCCTAGCTTGCATAGTCGTCAATATCACCTTCTTATTCACCTTACTTCTTGAATCTGACCAAGTTAATAGTGAGGGATAATGCTAGAGTACTTTGAATGTACTCACAAACCAACTTAAGAGAACAATAATACCAAGAGGATATGTAATATGGTTGTGGTAGTAGGACGACTCCAGAAGAGGTTCTTTTATAAAATAGTTTCTCTTATAGATATAGCATCTACATATCTTTGTTGAAAACTTTTGTAACACATTTTGAAAGTACTTTGAAAAGTTTTGGAGAACACTAGGAATGGGTCACCTATTTTTCCTTCCTTCTAGCCATTCCACGACCAAAACCCTTTCCTTCCTTTCCGACCATTCCATGGTCAAGACATTTACAAAGCCTTTGCTTTTCCGAAATCCTTTTTGAAATTAAAACCCACACCACTCTATAGCAACCTTCCCAACCATCCGTGATCGTGGACACGGCTATTCAAATAGATTTACACTCTATAGAGGTTATACACTTTACCCACAAGATTTGATACATTCGCCGTGATAACACCATGACCTACTACACCGAGTGTTCGGGGGTCCGGATAATCAAACATAACCTTTCATTGTCGTCCCTAGTATGGGCACTTTCCCTATGGACTTAGTTCTTCCGGGACGATTACCTAACTTCTCAAGTCCGAATCTCCCTACCTTACTTCCTGAATAATTTCCCCTTTCTTACTCCCATAAACCGTACCGTCCGCGGGAGCCCCATAGTTTCAGCCGACCTCCACAGAGGCAGTAGAACCGTCTGGGTATGATGACCCCTAAGTGGACAGGAACCAGCTTGGGGGGATTCGAACCCATTTGTATGTATTATGGCGTATCCCATGCTAAGGAAACCAAACTACGATTTAGGCCCCGTCCCATTCTGGAGTGATGTGGTTGCATAGGTTAATTGTTCTAGCAAACTGCAAAGAAAAGGGTGCGTTTTTGTAAAAAATTCCTACTTCTCCATTTCAACATCATTTGTAAAATAAACTTTTTCCTTTCTCAAAATCCTCTTGGTAGGTAATACCTCACCAAGGTTTTACCATCAAACTTTTTTGTAAACTTTCCCGAGGTCTTCCCATCCTATAGTTTTGCTTTGGCTAAAGCGGGTCTCCAAGAGGGTATGGTATTATACACCATCTACAATACTAGGGTCAGGTAGGGGTCATCATAGGGACTATACTTAGTAGTACAATAGGTAATGTTTTGGAGGAGCCAACCACTACCAGGTATAGATTATCAATATAGTAAAATGATGTATTTTTGCATAAAACAAGTAGATAAAACATCCATAATTAAAATAGTAGGACAAGGCTTATGAACAAGTAGGTGGCTTTCTTGTGGTCAACAATATGACAATATGTCCCTAGACTTATTATTATAATACCATAATAACCAATAATAACCATCTTCTCCTGGCCTTCGATATAAGCGAATTATCGTTGTTAGGGAGCACACATGCAAACAAGCAAAGACCACAATCAACACAAGGCATATAAGCATCAATACAATACAGCAAACAAACATACAACACATTACTGACTTCAGTAGGTTTTGATAAATTGAGTTCATAGCCATTGTGGAATTACTATAATTGCCATTGTGGAATTTCCTTTATGATTTAATTGTCAAATACCACCTAATGAAGGAGTTTTGAACTAAGTATTGGGTATGTATGGTATCAATGTACAATAATGATATCAGCAGATAAGTATTGAAATATAAAGTCCACCAAAAGTGGTTTCACTATTTTTGCACTTTTCATTAATTAGATATGAATTTTCTAGCGAAATAAACCCTAGTTTTAGGTAATAAATCACCAGAAAATTTCTGGATCTCAAATAAATTCGTCCCCAAAGGGTTTTGTATAACTTTGAGTTTGTGATTTTTGAGATTTGGAATCACCTAAAAAAATAAACAGAATGCCCTTGGGAAATTCCCAAAGTCAGTTTTGTTGGAAACATTGTCTTTTTCACATGGTAGGTATTTGAAATATCTTTCTGTAGAAATTGGATTCACAAATTTTGGAGTTGTGCTTCTACATAGGTGATTTATCTGGTGAAATACTCACATGCAGAGGGTTTTAAATCACTAAAATTCAGTAAAGGTTCAATACTTTTTGACCTTCTAGGATCTTATAGATAGAGTAGTACTTGTTCACTATGAGTTGGAATCAACTCAAAATATGTTACAAAATGACCTAGAGAAATATCTAAAGACAGAAAGTAATTGTTTTTGTCATTTTTACTACAGTCAAACTATAGTTTAACTAGGCATGAGCCCAATGGCAGATGATAGGTGATTCTAAAACCTTCCAGAGGAAGTTGGATTTATTTCACTTGAGGTTGTGAAACTCACTGGGAAATTTATTTAGTAGAAAAGATACTATTTAGGAGATTAATTCCCAAAAAATGTGTGTTTATTGTTTTGCATGATTCTTGGTTCTTCATGTTAGTGAAAACATGTTGGTGCATGTCTAAAATTTGATCTAGGTAGATTCTACGGTTTTCCATTTTCATTAAGAAATAATCCTAACAGGTAAATTAATCGAGTTTATTAAAAAAGGGAAAACATCTAGCGTGGGTCAGATCTAGGCGGTCGTGGGCCTCGCAATGCCGGAGGGCCCAACACCGCTAACAGGCGTGCGGGAGGGCGCGTTTTGAACTCGGCCTTATAGGCCCCGACGGTCAGCAACCCTAGGAGGCCGAACCGGCATCAAAAGATCTAGGCCGGTAGCGTAAGATGCGAACAATGGCTCTAAGTTGTCCTCCTCCAGCTCGCGGTTAGAAGAAGGGAAACCCTAGGGGCGGCAAACGTGGTTGGGGGCTCACCTAGAGACATAGAGGCCGGTGGAGGAGTCGAGGAGCAGATGCGGTGCACTGAGGCAAGCTCAAGGATGGGCGACAGTGCTAGTTTTTGCGGCAGGGGTGAGTTCACGCATCCACATGACGGAGTTGGTTTCTGTGGTCGTCGGGACCTATACTTGGGTGCTTGCATGTCGAAGGAGAGGTTGCTGGAGGGAAGGAGATGGCTGTCCATGGTCAAGGCGATGGATTTGGCATGGCCATAGTGTCCTAGGTTGCCATCCCGAAGTCGGGGCTTCACCACAGACATGCGGCAGTGGCGGCTGGTCCGGTGACCCTATGACAAATAGGAGAGCACGATAGGGTGGATTAGAGGATGGGAAAGAGGGTAGAGGGAGAAGAGTGAGCCCAAGTCAATGAGAACTTCCAGTTCTAGAGGAGGGCCGTGAGGGTGAGCTTTATCTTTTTATTGCCATCATAGAGCAAGGGGAAGGGGTCTGAGCTCTAGAGCTCAAGGAAGGGGAGTGGAGGTGGGAGGAAGCAAATGAGGGACAGAGGGAAGGTTGTAGTGGCATCAGGCTATTTAACAAGGAGGGGAGAGACCCATGGTGGACATGGTGTAGAAGGAGTTTGGGAGGTGGTGCTGGCCAAGGATTGGTCGAAAAGGGCATTGGAGAGAGGGATATGGTCGTGTATAGGGGCAGAGAGAGGGGTTTGTTGCAGAAAGATATTAAAAGACATGGTTTAGCTTGTCTCCACTTCTTGTTTTGCCTCCAAACACTAGAGGACAAAGGCTAGGGTTTGCTACAGTGTTTGTCTACAATGGTGTCGACCAGGTGTGGTAGGGGTTGTTGTGGTGATCACATGTCCAGGTTTGGTGAGGTTTTGTTGGAGTATTAGCCTAAATGTTGTCACTTATCTAAATTTGAAATTCTTGAGGATCAGGAAGAATCTTTTGAAATTTTTATCTTGGTAGGAGGGGACAAAGATACTAGTAGGTAGATATGGTTAAGATACACTTCCAAAAAAATTGTGGGATTTATCAGATGATTTTCGGTCCCCTTTATAACAATTATTCAAAAAGTGCAGAATCTATTTTAAGGGTTGGATTGTAGATTTTTGAATTGTAGAAAGTGGGGTTTGGGGTTGAGATTGTCCGAAATATGGATTCTCACTTTGGAGAAATTTCCCAAGATTTATTGATGAAGGAAAGTATTTAAAACATGGGTTAATTGGTTTTATGCCACTCTCCAATTCAGAGGTTGCACATATGCCATTACAAAATCACAACCTGTGAATATGCCACTCCAACATTCAAATACCTCCTCATATGCCATTTTCTTCAACACAAGAGGAAAACGGTTTAATAAATAGGTTTATTTCAGTGTATACTTTAGTATTGACCATAATAACCCTGTATTCAGATTTCGGTGGCCCTTTTGGGTGTTTGGGGCGCCAAAGAATTTGAAATTTTCAAATTTTGGCAAAAATTTAAACTTCTCAGAAAAATCTAAAAACATTATAGAAAATCAAAAACACTAAAAGGAGTGTATTGTTCTAATCTGACACATTTCTTGGCAGATTTGCAACGATAAACTGGCATTTTAATTTTTGCCCACAAATTTGTCAAATTTTGGTGGAAAATTCAAACATCTCAGAAAAATCTGAAAATTATACAAAATGTCAATAACACTAATCTGATTCTATTGTTCTAATTTGAGCCATTTCTGGCACATATGGTCGATTAAACATAGGTGCAAAGTACAGTCTAGATTTTTCAACACCAAGTACAGAAAATTTCAGCAGCATTTTCCCACAATTTGTCACAGATTTCCAATCAGAATTTAAACATGTTCATATATAGGATAGGAAGCACAATTTAAGAACTTCACATAGTAATAGTTCATGGGAGAACTACCAAAAGCAACAAAATAACAAGTAGAATTTGAACATGTTCATAGATAGGATAAAAAGCACAACTGAATCACCCACCAAGCCAATAGAGAAGGCTACTTTTTCACCATTTGCAGGCTGCACAACTAGAGGTGAAGGTGGTGGAGGTATAACAGGCGCAAATGGAACAGTCTTGCTTGTTTTCTTCCCTATGGATGTAGTCTTCTTCATCAGGGTCTTTCTCTTGGCCTTCTCTCTTGCTGCAGCGTCCTTCACATGAGCTTTTTTTGGACCTAACAGGGGTCTTTTTCTTGGCCTTCACAGGGGTATTTTTCTTGTCCTTCTCTTTTGTTACAGCATTGGGTTTTGTGGAGTTGTTCTAGCCTTTTGCCTGCATCAACAACATATGGTTTAGATTGAGTACCAACATAGTAAGAAAAGTGCAGCAATTTACCTTATAAGGTTGATAATGATTTCATCATCTGAACCATCTGATGTAGCAGCTGCTTCATCATATTTCTTCCTGCAATACAAACATAAACCAATTTTAGGATATATAAGTTAGGTTAGTTATGAAAAAGAAACTCAGAAATTTTAGGTCACCTATTGTTTGTTGATATAGATAGGCATGGTTCATCTATGGATTCATCTATAGGTATATCATCATCTACCACCACATATTTGGGATCAGGAACCTTGCATGTCTTCTCCATGTGCCTAGGTTCCTCGCATCTCTTACACTTCACTATTTTGCTTCCAGGTTTTAGTAATCCTCTAATTCTTTGAACTCTTGGCCCACCAGCCACTGCATTCTACAAAGGAGGGTGCACCTTGAATCCCAAATCCACATTTACCCACTGTGATTTGTTTATCATGGAAGGGATTCTCCCAGCATATGTTTCTTTAAACTTTTCTACGGAATAATAATCATCCACATATGTCGGAATCTTAGCCCCATTAATGCTACAAATGAAAGCAAGAGCGTGCATGCATGCCCCATTAGGAGTTAGAGGGCATCCTTGGGAACCAACCAGTAGCACATCATTATCAGCAATTGTTGGCTTAGGGACATACTCAGTATTGTCAAGCATGTGCCCTCAAGTTTTACAATAGGAATTGTCAAGCACAACAACAAAAAGTGCAAGCCTCCTCTCTACTCTATACATGTCAAACATCAGATGAAATTCATCTATTTTACTTAGTTTAACATCTTGCACCATTATCATGTTAAAATACCATACAGTGATACTCTGATCCCTGCCAACTCTCAAGTATGAACTTAACCCATCCATGAGCATATCCATTGTGAAATCATTAGAGTTCACATTCCAACTAACTATTTTTCCCTTCACATATGATTTCATATGGTTGATTCCTTGAGCACAAATGCTTCAATAGCAATGTCTAATCAAAATTTATTTGTCAATTCGAGCCTACAAATCATGGGAAACAAAATTAAAAGTGGGTATGTGTATATCCAAGAACAAATTGGGTAGAGAATTTGAGCCTCACTGGTACGGGAAGTCAGTGCCTTCCATGCTTTTGGGCGTCGTCGGGGCAGCACCGCCAGTCATCGGGTCGGGGGAGATTCGATTGGGCGCTGGTTGCGGAAGCACCGCCAGCCGCCGGGTTGATGGGACGCTGGTCGGGGTCGATGGGGAAGGTCAGGGTGGCGAGCGACAGCACCCCTAGGTGGCGCGAGCGGCGGCCCCCTTCCGATCTCAGAGCGACGGAAGCCTCCTATGCTCCGAGCAGTGGCACGGGCGGCGGCCTCCTGTGCGGCATGGTGGAGCACTCGATTTAGGGTCCTGAGTGAGTACGATTCTGATTTAGGATTGGGACTAGCGAGCTAGTTGTTGTGTGCGGGACGAGTACTCTGTACAAAAATTGTCCGTATACCATACAAATATCGGTACATAAACAATACACATTCTTGTATAGAAGAAAATGGCATGTGAGGAGGTATATGAAAGTTAGAGTGGCATATTCACAAGTTGTGGTTTAGTAATGGCGTTTTGCAACCTATGAATTGGAGAGTGGCATAAAACCAATTAACCCTTAAAACATTTATTTTTTTCATTTCTTCCATTTAAGAGAAAGGACAAAAATAAATAATAAAACTCTTCAAAATATTTATTTTTGAAGTGGGAGGATAGATAACAATATATAGGCCTCAAATGTGCCTAAAGCTGGATAAGTGATTTGGAGAAAAACAAACTTTCCTTTATAGAGGGAGTTTTGATTTTTTTGTCAAATAAAGGAATTAAATAGTTTTTTGGCCAGAATAATTATGGAAAATATTTGATAACTTTTTATCTCCAAGGTAGGTGATTTCTACATAGTGGATCTATAATTTTCATCCTTGGGTTTTGAAAATCAAACTTGGGTTTGAAGGAAAACAAGAGATAAAGGATCCTAGGCATAAAGAGATAAAAATTCCTTTATTGAGGACCAGACGTGTCTGCGATCATGGGTGCGCCGCTGAGTTGTGGTGCTGGACTTCCTCACGATCTTGAGATCGGGAAGCGAACGACTACATTATCCACGAGTCCAACCTCGTAGCGATCACGGAGGCTAGAAGGGTATGTTCTATATGGATGTATATCCACCTGTTGATTGCATCTAGGTAGACAGATCTTGGTGCTTAGTTGTTCACATCGTAGGAATGTTTTTGTTTTCTATGTTGTGAACCCAACAGTGGTATCAGAGCCTGATATATGCATAGATGCTTTGCACGGGTAAAACACATATAGTTATGTGGTCACTCATGATCATGTCACTGCATCTTCTATGTATTTTGGATATTGGTGGCATAGTGGGATGAAGTGGCCCGGACTAATTTTACATTTCCTTGCAGATGAGACCTGTTCCATGCTTGACATGCAACTAGTTTTGCATAAGTGGCTAGCGGTTGTTTGTCTCTCCTACTATAGTCAATATCTGATTTACAACGAGTTGCTAATAATTTGATTATCAACGTTGTGGTTCCATTTTAATAGGTAAGAATGATTCTATCTTCGAAATCCCTAAGCCACGTAAAATCATGCAAAACATAAATTAGAAGCGTCTAGTTTTTGGTTTTGCTGGGCAAGTGCTATGATATGGTAATGTTATAATTTGTAGTATGGCTTGATACTCTTGGATATTATAACATACTAAAGCGTAAGTTCCATAGACCTTGGCCTTACACATCTAGGAATGATAAAAATCATACCACGTGCATAAGATAGTGATCAAGTGCAAGAGCCATATCATATCACTTTGCATATGATGTTTGTCTGCATCTTATATTGCTTGTATAGCGCATTAGTAGCATTATAAGATGATCCCTCATTTAAATATCAAGATAAAAATGTGTTCTTCCTTAGTATGCAACATTAACAAAGTTCATCATTTTGAGACACCACGTGATGATCAGGTGTGGTAGACTCTACGTCCGCATAGAACGGGTGTAAGACAGTTTTACATGCACGAGTACTAACGTTCTTACTTGGCGAGCCTACCATGTAGATACATGGCCTCAGAACACGAAGCGAAAGGTAAAGCATGAGTCATATGGTTGATATGATGACCATCCAGATTGTCGCCTTTGAAGCTACACCAACTCACGTGATGATCGGTCTTGGTGTAGTGGATCTGGTACATGTCATCACCAAAAAGACACGAGGGATGTTGTTTTGAGTGGGAGTTCGTTTGTAATTTGGATTAGTTGAACTCCATTTATCATAAACTAAAACAGAGTTAATTTTCATAATTTGTTGTAGTCATTGGCATCCGTTTACTACTTTATAATTGAGATAATAGAACTATAGAATTCTAGGTATTTACTTTACGAACGGGTATCGTATTGTTTTGAGTGTCAATCTAAAGTTTAGAAGTCCTATTGCAAACTTTCATCAAACTCCATTTACTCCATGAAATTTAATAAGTAGTATTAATTGAAGAGTAACAATTCCAGTGTAAGTATCTAAAGTATCATGTTTGCCTCCATGATTCTTGATATTCAAAAGTTGTTTTAATATCGAGGTTATCTAGGAGCTGAAATAATTGTTTCAGAAACCGTCGTGTGTGGAAGATATTGTGATATCTGAAACAATTTTTATGGTTGCAATATGATAGAGTATAATTTGACAAAATACATGTGCTCATATCATATAAGAATTTGTGAAGGTTGGAGACGCTAGGCATCCTAATCTCCCAAAAAGGTTTTGGGAACTGGCATATACTCGTGATTCGCCCTTATAGGCTATAGTAGCTTGATCATGAAAGTTGTCATGATAAGGATGAATAGAAGATGTGGATAAAATGTTTAGTAGACTAAAAGATTACTAAAGAATGGATTTTGAAAGAATTTCAAACATTTCATGATGGTGATCCACTTCAAAGTGCAAGTCCAAAGGTATTAGTATTTGACTATACACACTTTGGACTATGTGTCATATGTATGGCACCACTATTGATGTTGATAGATTCTTTTAAAAGAAAAGGAAATGCTGAAAGTGAATCTACAAAATATTTGGCACAAAAGAGAAAAGCCTGGAAATGTCCAACTTAGCTATATAGAAGATATACATGTTATGGTTGTATCATTTGCTTGTTCAACAATGTGGTTCTTACGTATTGGATACCGAATTGGTTGGTGTGAAATGTCATATAGAATAACACAATTCATGAACTGCAATGGCCTAAGTTAGTAGCAAGAGAATATGTGATGATGTTCATCAAAAACAAATAAATTGTTATTGTGTTTCTCGTTGACATCAAAGCTTGCCTTCAAGATTTGTCTTAATAATTGTTATTTTGTTCCGGTATTATGAGAACAGTGGTTGGTCAAATAATTACTGTATTCCATAGAAGATGGATGAAAAGTCTAGTTGGAGAAATCACGTCAATAAAATCTAATGCTAAAATGTCGCAAGACAAATGATTGAAAGATCACTTACAAAGTGGCATCGCCATTTAAATTATATTGGACAGAAAACATGAAGAAAATCCATGTTGATGGATTTTTGGAGTCTTTTATTTTGATCAATTGATGCTTGTGAGACTTTCCTCGAGAGAATTGAAACTCCATTCATAGCCCAAATAGAAACGGATGATTATCGTATTGGGCATTGTACATGTTGATGTATATATGCCATTGTATGTAGCCATGTGCGACGGATATTTCAACTTCATATACTTTCTCCGAAAATTTGAGTGGATATATGTGTATATTTACTTAATAAGGAAGAAGTATGAAACTTTTGAAAAATGTTCAAAGGCTTTCAAGATGGAGTAGAAAATCATTGTAACAAGAAAATACAGAAATTTATGATTCGATCATATAGGAATATATTTGAGTTACATGTTTAATAAAACACCTAATATTTGAGGAATTGTTCCATGGATTTGTGTTTACCGATAAACCATAAGAGTATGGAGTGTTTGAGAGATGAAATCAAACCTTGTTTAACATGGTAAGATCAAAAGTGTCATTTATAAAACTACCATTATGTTTTAAGGACTAAAGCTTTAGATACTACCTCTTTTACACTAAAAAGAGCACCATCATGATCCGTTGAAATGACACCATACGGGTTATGGTTCAGGATAAATCCCGAGTTGTCTTTTCTTAAATTTTGGTGTGCTGGCATAAGTAAAATGTTTACAACCAAAGTCGGATAAGCATGTCTTTGTAGGTTATCCCAAACCAACAGTTGGGTATTCCTCGATAACACCGAGGACAAAATAGTTTGTCGCTTATAAAGTCAAGTTTCTTGAGAAGGATTTTTTCACAAAAGTTAGGTAGGAGGGCAATACAACTTTGATTAGTTTTATGAACCTAAGCAACATGTGCTAAGTAGCATAGCACTAGAAAGTTTCCCGAAGACGGTCACAATTCTCATGCCTCGCGTGCTTACAAAGGTTGTGATCTCAGAGATTAGAGCTCCTATTTAAACCGTATGGGTCGGGTAACAATCAAATAGTGAGATTTGATAAAAAAGTCATTATTGTTTTGGAAATGATGAATCGACTATATGCAAATAAGCGATGATGGGCCCTGACTCCATAAAATGACTAGAAGTCATAAAATCCCAGATACTTTCCATACACAAGAAATAAAGTTCTTAAACTTGGAAGACCCTCCGAAAAGGCATGAATCCTATCAGTCGTATTTGGATCTATAAATAAATATACATGGATGTTCGACATCTATGAAATAGTCGACATGTCAGAAAATAGTTTATGTCAGTGTTCAAGGAGGTAACTACGACAAATTTTGATCTTTCGTAGTGATATTTAGTGTGGACGGATTAATGTAGCAACTACTACATATGTCAATTTTGGTATATGGTAGTTGAACAAACAAAGCAAAGTTCTTCTAATAGAATAGTTACCTAGGACGTGTACACGACATGGTCTGAAGAGTTGATGAAGATGCTATGAAAGGATGATAAAACGGCATGCAAACTTCAATGGTTGAAGTATGCATAGCGGAGTTGGAATCTTCACTAGGATGAAACCATTAAAACATTTAATTTCATTGGAGATGATGAAGATGCTTGCGTTTTTCAAGAAATTAAGTGGGAGTGCTAAGACATATTTCTACTACATTATGTAGAGGACATATTGTTGATTGGAAATAATGTATCTTTTATTGACACTGGTTAAGAATTTCATTAAAATTAGATTTCGATGAAAGACTTGGGAAAAACCGGAATATTAGGTATCAATGTCTATATGGATAGATTGATGTGCTAATATAGTTTTGTCAGACGTACATATATGAGATATTGAATGAGTTCAATATGGAAATGATAAGAAAGGTTCTTGCCGCATGGAAAAGGTTGGGTCAAGATTCAATTGTATCGACACTTGGTAAGTGAAACGAGATTCAAGTGTTTTTGGCACTTGGTGAGTGAAATCACATGAATATTTTGATCAATCATATATATCGTGATATGTACAAATCTAGATATGTACTATGCTATAAATGTTATGAGCATATACCAGAATGACTCATAAGATGATCATTTGATGATAGTAAGGATATTCTTAGGATCTCTAGAAGAACTAAGAATATATTTACGTAGAGGTGACAAAAAGTTACAAGTAGTTCATTATAAAGAGTTACATTTATACTAGTTTTGTCACAAGATACAAATTAAATTTATCTTAATTTAAACTATGGGTAGCACAATGTAATGGAAAAGAGGTTCCATGATGGATTTGGATGAGTTCCAAAGTTAACACATCGTGACGGATACTAAAACAAAATGGCTAAGTATATGACTTCTATAGTAGAGGAAAAGGAGGGCATTGAAGGGGTTTGTTGCATGGAAACAAAAAAACCGACGGTTGCAACCACCAAGATCATATCTTGGAGATACATGTAACATTTCAGATGGGCTCACCCTCGAAGACCGTAATGTGGGATAACATTCCCGCAAACAAACGTGGATGTTGTAGAGTGTACATGACCATCCTCAAGGACATGATAATAGTACCACACGTGCAACACCTTTGTAATCGGTCACACATATGGTGTGCCGACGACTTCCGTCCCTCGCTCTAGCATGGCAACGGAAGTAGGGGATCTGTGGGAACTCCGCCAACACTATGACATGGTGGTGATGGTGGTGGAGAAGATCTTGAGTAGGGATTCTCCTAAGCACCTCACTTGTGGCAATGGACAAGGCTAGAAGGGGACGAATATGCCAACCAAAGGGCCTATGAGAGGAGAGGTGAGTGTGTGGAATGGTGTGTGGAGAGGGGGTCTCCACTCCACCTCCTCCTTTTATGGGAGAGGGGGTTGTGCCCAAGAGACATGCACCAGCCCCAAGTGGTGACTCCACCTCTCCCCTCTTGATGGTGGTGGAGTCTCCACTCACACAAATCAAAGGGTCACCATAATTCCATTAATTCTCCACTCAAAATCAAAGGTCTTTCCATTAAAGCACTTTAATTCACTTGGTTTAATTCCACTCAATTTAATGAACACTTCATTTAATGAACACTTCATTTAATGAACACATTAACATTTTATCCCTTCGCAATATTTCGATACACCGAAACTATTTTGGTAGTTTTTATTAGAACAATTCATGTGCTGCCCTGTATTTTCTCTGGTGTTCCCTATCCATTCAAATGCGTCGACTACCCTTAAGTGTGTCTCCCTATCGGCCACAAACTGAGCGAACATGATTGAGACATTCTCCGATCAATAATCATTAGCAAGACATGGAGATCCATAATGACTCCCACCAGCTCAAGCAATGACTTAGTGATCACGTGACCTTTATTCGGAGTAACCAATTCCTTTTGTCTCCCGATATTTTACTTGTCTGAGATCCGATCATTCGGTATCATCAATACCTAGTTTGATATCGTTACTGACAAGTACTCTTTTCTCGTTTCTGTGATATAACATTCTTAGTGATTATTATCACTTGCTTGCAAGCTATGTTAATGTGCTATCACCGAGAGGGACCTAGGTATATCTCTCCATCATCAGGATCCACGAGCCTCAACTAACACTTTCCAAGTATCTAGCGACACCTTTATAATCACCCTATTATGGTGTGACATTGGATGTAATCAAGGTACTCTTACGAAGTTAGTGATTGACGTGATCTCATGGTCTAAGGATTAGAGTTACTTCAAATGACGTTCCACTAGTGTAAACATAATGGCATGATCATATTACTATACTTTCGGAGTATGTTCATCACATCATTCAATCAATGTTGTGACCTTGTTATTAACAACATCCAATGTTATGATCAGGAAACCTTGATCATTTGTTAATCAACAAGCTAGTGTAATGAGAAGCATCAATTGGAACCTTTTCTTTGTTTATTAAACACACAAGTATTAACATTTCCGGTTAAGACAATTATAGCATGAGAAATGAACATTTATCATAAACATGGAATAATATAATAACCACTTTATTATTGCCTCTCGGAGATATTCCTTTCAGGCATTTTTGTTAAGTAGTTTGTTATCAAACTAGGTGTGGTTCACAGCGGGCTAGTACTATGAAGATATATTGTATGACAATAATATGAACATGTTTTAACTCAATGGAACTAAAGGTCTCACCAAAGGAGTAACTTTACACAATGCCATCTCATTTGAGAATGAGTGATGCGTAGAGACACAAAGACATGCAAATCCACACGGACCTAATAGTTCAGATCCAAAGATTATGTTTACCACTACGAAACACGTATATACAACACCAAAAAGCCATAGGTGTTGAATGCGCAAGTTTTTCAAAACAAGATTATTGACTCTAGTGCAAGTGGGGACTGAAGGAAATATGCCCGAGAGGCAATAATAATGTTTTATTATCTTATTCAATGTTTATGATAAATGTTTATTTTCCATGCTATAATTGTATTAATTTGAAACGTTAATACATGTGTGTTTCATAAAAAAATAAAGAGTTCCTAGTGATTCATGTCCTATAAACTAGCTCGTTGATTAACAAGATGATCAAGGTTTCTTGATCATGGACATTGGATGTTATTAATAATGAGGTCAAAACATTGGTGGAATGGTGTGATGAACATTCATCCAAAGTATATAAATATGATCAAAGTTGTTGTGTTTAAATTGCTATAGCATCATACGAAGTAACTTTAGTCCATAGACCATGATATCATGTCAATCACTAACATCGGAAGAATAACTTGATAATATCAAACGTCACACCGTAATATGGTGACAATAAAGGTGGGTTCAGATACTCCGAAAGTGTTATGTAGAGGCTCATGGATCAAGAGTGGGATTTGGCCATCCCGATGACAGAGAGATATACTTTGGACCCTCTCGGTGATATCACATTGACATAGCTTGCAAGCAAGTGATAAGATCACTAGAATGCTATATCACGGAAATGAGAAAATAGTACTTGTCGGTAACAAGATCAAACTAGGTATGGGGATCCTCATGATCGAATCTTGGACATGTAATATATCGCGAGACAAAAGGATTTAGTTACAAACATTAAAGGTGCTCACGATCACTGGAGTCATCATTGAATGTGTAGGACACGTGGGCATACCCTACAGGTCCTCATGATCAGCATATACGGTCCAGCCCAGAAGAAGCCCACGACGCAGCTAGGGCCTAATCAAGATTTGGGTAGTCTGGGAGACTTTGACTCCTTGTAGAACACGGCAAATTACAAGATAGAAGTTGAAAGGAAAAACCCTAATATGTAGCCGACTCGGCCTGCTATCTCGAGGCCTGGCCTATCTATATAAAGGCTGGGAGGGGCAACGAGGAGGATATTCGCAACCCTAGTTTCCACACCATCACTAGATTACATCTATGCACCCCTATAAATTTCGACTACTCGATATTTCCAAGAGGAGACAAGAAGGAGTAGGGTCCTCTATGAGGCCTAAACCTGGGTAAACCTCGTGTCACATGTGTGCTTGTTTGCTAGCCGATCGATGCCTCCAGTGCTCCCTACTTCCTCAAACCTAAGTCCATCAACGATGGGCATTGATGAGTTAACCCCTCGTCAATTGGCGCCGTCTATGGAAAATGGGAGTGCTGATGTTGCGGCTTTCCTCGGACCCGTCAACCGCGATCTATGACTCCGCAGTAGCGGAGACTCGCCTCCTTTTCGGTGCCTTCGACTTCACCGTCCACATGCCGGCCACTCGCCCCAATTTCGAGTTCGTGGGCGATGGGATCGGCCTAGCGATCGGGAGCTTACGCTTCAAAGTTGGTTAGCTAGGCACACTTCGCCTCCCTAATCAGCCAAAGGTTCCTGCGTTTGCTCCTGCATTGGCGTTTCCACCGCCGATCGGCACCCTGAGCGAGCTTAATGCCTTGAAATCAGTTGGGAAAACGGACAGCAACAACAATTGCGTGTCCGATCTAGGTGATCTGGCAACAGAAGACGGAGCCTACGGCTCCGGATATGAAAGCTACGGGAGCAACAACTTCCCCAGCCACTACATTGCGCCATCATCAATACGGGTGGCAGCAATAACGGCACTCGGGGAAACACCGGTACTGACGGTGGTATCCCAGTCGCGAATGGTGGCCCCTCCAACAGCGTCGCCACTGACAACGGGCCAGCAGGCCAGCCCCCTAGCAATGGACTCATCCCAGAAGATCAGCTGCACCTATCTACGAATGAACACACCCAAGAGCGACAACTGATCAATCTCAACGACGCTGAGTGGGCCCGCTGCAGGGCGGCCCTACGGGGCAACCCCCTACCACCAAACTCATCACAACAGATGTTGATGGCTTATCACTGGCTGCTAAGGATGATTTCAAGCGCCAGCCACAAGTAATCGCCCAACTCAACAAGCGTAGGAGGGCGGCGGATGAGTCGAGCAGCCGACGAGTTGTGCTCTCTTCCATTGGAGGATCCTCCTCTTGAGGAAATGATCATGCAGCCGCCAGAAGATTCTCTTGACTAGCTCACCTCACTGATAGGGAGCGAGAAGATGCCACTCGAGCCCTCGACTTCTCATTCATGACGGTGGACACACGGGGCAACATGCTCACAAAAACACTATAGGCAGCGGTGACGGTAGCCACCATGTACCTTCTCAACAACCAGCCACCGGTTGGGGACCCACGATCCGCCATGCACCGATCTACGATCGCTGGCCTGGGACTAGTCGAACCTGCGCTCACTAAAGATCCAGCGCCAGAGCCGAGGAAAAGCAAAGTCTTTAGCCAAGCACTACTCTCCCGCCTCCTCCAGTGATGACGACCATGACTTATTGTGGCGACGCTGCTCGCGACGACATGACTACGACTACAACGTGTGTGATGGTATCACGCAACACAAGGTTGACAAAAGCGTGCCAGCTCGATGGACTCGGAAGATGATGGGACGGAGCTCTACGGCGCTAGCTGCTTCACCAGAGCCATATGATAAAAGTGAATGCCGAAAGGGTTCAAACTCCTATTAGAGAATCTAAAATTCGACGGCCTCCATGACCCGAACATCTGGCTGGAATATCATATCTCTTCCGTCAGATTGCGTGGTGGAACCACGAGCACGGCTATGCAATGCCTCCATCTACAGCTACAGGGCGCCGCCCGTGGATGGCTAAACAACCTCCCAAATGGGTCGATCTGCAGCTGGGATAAGCTGGTCTATAGTTTCGTGCAATACTTCAAGGGCACTTAAAAAGGCCGGCATCGATCGAAGAACTAAGGGGCTGCTACCAAAAGACCGGCGAGTCGTTGCGCTCATACATTCAGAGGTGGTCCATCATCAAAACCTCTGGAGAGGACATCTTCGAGGATCGTGCAATCGACGCATTCAATGGAGGCATACGCCACAAAGAGCTTAGGGAGGAGCTGGGTTGATTGAAGCCCCAAACAATTGACCACCTGATGGAGACCGCGAATAGGTGGTCTGATAGAGAGGATTCGGTGAAAAACAACCGTGCCCACTCAGACGATGATGACGACCTCGGTCACAGACACGATCGCCAAGGAAAATGTCGGATGCGCGGTTACGAGGACCGCGAGGAAGTCGACATGGTCGCGGCTGGCTATGCCGATAAACGTGACGATGACACCTGCAACAGTGGATACCACCGCGGTGGATACCGCGACAGTGCAAAAACCACGCAAGTACGGCAATGACGTAACTGCGATGAAGCACCTAGAACATCTATCCAGGACAAACTGTCCGGACCTTGCAACGTACATTTCTACATCGACAAACACGACGGCAAGAAAAAATCCAGTCACCTGCTGAAGGACTGCTGCGAATTCCTCAAGCTCCATGAAGGCCTATTCTAGATGAATCATGACGCAATAAACCAGGGTTATGGAGTTGCCCTAGGTGCCGTGGGTCACAGAGCGCCACCACCACCACCCGGGACGCCCCCACCTGTGGTCGTGCCAGTCCAGAACAATGGAGGCGGACAATACTCGTGAGCGCTGGGAAATATGGGAATACTCCAAAAAGGACGTCCATCAAATCGGGAAGAAAAATCAATCACTTGCCAAATCAACTTGGCGATGAACACTCCACTCTCCACCACCGAGTACCTCAGTGGGTGCGAGTCCTGCATTACCTTCGACAAACGCGATCATCCGCGTCAAGTACCTCGCCCAGGTTACTCTCCCCTGGTGCTCGAGGCACAAATTGGAGGCTTTGAGATGAGTCGCGTCTTCATGGATTGTGGCAGCGGCATCAACTTGATGTTGGCCAGCACCTTGTGTGCCATGCAGATCCCTTCCTCCTGCCTAGAAGCCTCTGACACAATGTTCCATGGCATCGTCCCAGGGAAAGGCGTATACCCCTTGGGCAAGATTAACTTGGACATCATCTTCGGCACGCCAGCTAACTTCATGCGAGAATGCCTAGAATTCGAAGTCGTCGACTAGCCCTCGCAGTACCATTGCATCCTCAGACATGTCGCGTTCGCGAGGTTCCTGGCGGTGCCACATTACGCCTACCTACAGATGAAAATGCCAGGACCGAACGATATCATCACCATCAGCGGAAACTTCGCCAAGTCAGACAGCTGGGACAGGGAATTCAACAGAATCTCCCAATCCTACGGAATGCAGGAGGAGCTGGCAAGGCTGAAGGAGTGGACAGACAACAATCTTCCTCCTCCTAGTAAGAAAAATGCACCAGATCAATCCTTTGACTCATCGGTGCACACCAAGGCTGTCCAGGTCCATCCAACGGACCCGGCTAAGATGACCCTCATCGCCAACAACTTGAGTCACGCATAGGAACTCACGCTTGTCGATTTCCTCCATGAGCGCCGAGAAATCTTCGCCTGGTGTCCAGCAGACATGCCAGGGGTTCCCAGGGAATTCGCCGAGCACGCAGTCAACGTAAATCCTGAAGAAAGACCAGTGAAGCAGACGATACATCGACTGTCAGAGCCAAGGGAAAAAGTGGATGGTATGGAAGTCAACAGACTCCTCGACGCTAACTTCATACGAGAGATAAAGGAAAGCACCTGGGTAGAAAACCCCATACTCGTTCCTACAAAGGACAAGGATATCCTGCGGATGTGCATGGACTTCACTTCCTTGAAGAAAAATAGCCCAAAGGATCACTTCCCATTGCCGCGGATCGACCAGATAATCGATTCCATCATGAGATGCGAGCGCCTCTGCTTCCACCAGATTCGAATGAAGGAGGAGACCAGGAGAAAATGGCCTTCATCACGCCCTTTGGCGTCTTCTGCTACACAATGATGCCCTTTGGGCTGAAGAACATAGGGGCAACCTACCAGCGGTATATGCAGGCCTGCCTCAAGAGCCATCTTGGCCGCAATATTCAGGTATTTGTCGACGACATCGTCGCCAAAACTAAGGACGAAGCCTAGTTACTCGACGATCTCCGCGAGACCTTCGATAAAACCTCTACCGCTACCGGATCAAGCTAAACCCGGATAAATGCGTCTTCGGCGTACCATCTGGGCAATTGCTCGGGTACCTCATCTCCGTGAGGGGAATCGAGACTAACCTGAAGAAAATAAAGGCCATACTGTCCATGGAGAAATCAAAGAACGTCAAAGGCGTCCAGCAGCTGGCTGGACGAATCGCAGCACTCAGCCGATTCATCAGTCGAATGGGTGAGAAGGCACTGCTGTTCTACCAGCTCCTTCGCAAAGCTGAAAAGTTCATGTGGACGGAAGAAGCACAAGAAGCTTTCGAAGACCTCGAGCATCTACTATCCACTTTGTCAGTGTTGGTAACACCCAGAGAAAAGGATCCCCTATTGATATACATCTCTGCCACCAACCAGGTGGTTAGTACCGTGCTCGTAGTGGAACGAGCCGAAGAAAACAATGTCCACAGGGTGCAACGTCCAGTTTACTACCTCAGCAAGGTGCTCACGCCAACAAAACAATGGTACCCGCACTATTAGAAGCCGGCATATGGCATCTTCATGACAGCTCGGCGACTGCGCCACTACTTCCAGGAGCACCCCATCATTGTGGTGAACAACGCTCCACTAGGGCACATCCTCAACAACCCTGATGCCACCGAACGAGTCGCACTTTGGTGGATAGAACTGTCTCCATGAGACATCACATGCGAGAAGCGAGATGCGATCAAATTGCAAGAAGTCTCGGACTTCCTCGTTCACTGGATGGAGAACCAGCTCCCCGACATGCCAGACATGTCCTGCCTATGGACAATGCACTTTGACGGATCAAAACATCGAGAAGGAGCCGGTGTCGGCGTCATCCTGACATCACCACAAGGTGACAAGATGAGGTACGTTTTGCGAATGCAGTTCTGTGCCTCCAACAATGAAGCTGAATGCGAGGCCCTGCTCCATGGGATGCGGATGGCCAAAGCTTGTGGCGCAACACGACTCGTCATCTACGGCAACTCTAAGCTGGTAGTGGATCAAACCATGAACTAGTGCGATGCCCTAAGCGACAACATGATCGCCTACCGCAACCTCTATGACGCACTCGAAGGAGACTTTGACTGCTGCGAACTGCGGCACGTTGGCCGCGAGAGAAATGAAGAGGCGGATACACTCGCCAACATTGGCTCCACCTGTGCCCTGGTGCCACCCAGAGTATTCCTGGAGCAAATCCGCGAATGCTCCATCAAGCCAAAGGTTCCAGAATAGACAACTAGCATTTCAAAGGACTCGGGGGGCTACACCACCCGACGAACTCAAAATACTTGAAGATAAGGAAGAAGAGACAGGACTCGAAGGCCCCGTGGAGGTCATGATGATCGAGCCATCCTAGACGCAACCATACATCACATACATGCTCTGTAAAAATCTGCCAGATGACCCGACTGATGTGCGGCATATAGCGCGATGATCCAAGGCTTTCGCCATCATTAACTATGAACTATATAAGTGCAGCATCACAGGAGTCCTTCAACGATGCATCTCCAACGGAGACGGGAGAGCCATCCTCCTCAAGATACACGAAGGCACTTGCGGACATCATGCCAGAAGCCGTGCCCTCGTCGCCAAAGCTCTACGAGCTGGTTTCTACTAGCCAACGGCAATGCGCGACGCTAAGGACATCACCTAGAAGTGCAATGCTTGCAAAAGATTCGTGGACAAACCGCACGAACCTGGTGCAGAGCTTAGGCCAATATCCGTGGCATGACCCTTCGTGCAATGGGGACTCGACATGGTCGGCAAGCTGCAAAAATCTTTACTTGGAGGATACATCTACCTCCTCGTCGTAGTCGACAAGTTCACCAAGTGGATTGAGGCCATGCCAGCAATAAACCAGTCAGGGGCCACCGCCGTCAAATTCTTCGAGTCCATAGTCTTCTGATTCGGGGTGCCACACAACATCATCACCGACAACGGAACGAACTTCGCCTCGAATAAATTCCAGGATTTCTACGAAAACCTGGGAATCAACATCAGCTACGCCTCGGTGGCGCATCCTCAGACCAACGGTCAAGTCGAAAAGGCCAATAGCCTCATCTGTAGTGGCATCAAGAAAAGGCTCCTCGGACCACTCGAAAGAGCTACTGGGTGCTGGCCCGAAGAGTTACTATTGGTACTATGGAGCCTACGTACAACTCCAAACAGCGGCACGGGCTATACTCCGTTCTTCATGGTACACGGCGACGAGGCAGTACTACCTACAGAAGTACGCTAGAAGGCCCCAAGGGTCATAGCATACAGTGAGGCGGAATCAACTGCCCCACTCGAAGACTCTTTTGACCTCCTCGACGAAGCACATGAAATAGTAGCGAAATGATCCACGATCTACCAGCAAAACATCCACAACTACCACAGCCGAAGGCTATGCCCAAGGTGCTTCGTCGAAGGAGACCTCGGCCTGCGATTGAAGCAGCAAGGACACCTTAAGCTCGAGTCCCCTTGGGAGGGACCTTATGTGATTACCGAAGTAATCTCAGGTGACGCCTACCGCATTAAAGACATAGAAAGTGGAGTTGCATACTCCAACCCCTAGAACATCATGCAGCTGCTTCGTTTCTACCCTTAGATGTTTTTACTTTACAAATAAGGCTATTCAGCCAGGCTACTTAGCCACACATTGTACCTCCTGATATTCTCTGAATAAATAAAGTTAAGTGCCTCCAACCTTGTGTCTCTGTTTTAATTGCAATTACATCACTCGGGGGCTGCGCCACTCTGTCTACCTCGTTACACGAGCAACACAGCTGCAATGCACCTGACAGGTTGGAAAGGTGCTAAGATAAGTATGCATCAGGTTAACGAAAAGGCACTTCATAGTACAACCTACTCAAAAAATACACAAGCTAGCAAGCTTTACACACACTACGGGTAACAAAAACACCCAATTCAAATATATGAACTTTACAACACCTTCTACATCTCCACGCAGGCCCAAAACTACTCTACTGGCATAAAAGGAGAATGTTGGTGCGTTGATCGAACAACTCGATGATGTCTTCGGCTGGCTGATCAACCGCCCGATAATGGGGCACCATATTCCACGCCATACCCTCCGGTGGGGGTGGCGGTCCCGCAACAATAGCTATCAAATCCACATCGGGTCGATGCAGGCGCACAAGCGCCAGTGCAGCCTTGGCACCCACGACTAATTGCTGACGCAAGCATTCGCGAACTCCGCCAACATCCTAGAACTTCTTCAATAAAGCTAACAAGCTTGAAGGCACATCGTCCAAGGGGAACACTTCCCAAAAGATGTGCTTCAGGCATGACTACGCCTTCTTCAGGTAAAGCAGCACCTGCGACACACCATTCTGCACCGTCGCCAAAGCGACTGCATGATCCCGATCAACCCAAAAGTAACCGCTATCTTCCAACTGCTCCTAGGTCAAGCAGTTAAGCCGAATACCAACTCGGTCTCTCTCTTCCTTCGGAAGGCGAATACTAACAACTACAAAGAGAAGTAAAAAGCATAAGGGAAAATTGCTGCCACAAGTGGCTAGAGAAGGAGAAGAAGCTAGGGAAAGTAACACTTCAATTGCTCATTCAGTTGAGCCACCTCAACCAGAAGATATTTCTCATGTTCACTGGATTTTTCGGCCTTCGACTTCCACATGTCAGCGCTACCATGGATCATGGGCAGCTCTCGCTCCAAGTGTTTTATGCGATCACACAATTAAGACAATAGCGACAATTCCTCCACCTTTGAACGTGGTTGTGCCACAGGTTCATCGGTAGGAGGTGTATCAGATGGATCACTCGAAGGACCCTATCCAAGCAGAGGAACAGACAGATAAGACCAACCCTTCAAAATAACACAAAAAATAAAAGCATCGAGTTTAGCAAGTCTTAACGGGGAACCCCCACAAGCACAACGCAGGTCAAAGAATTCTAGAGAAGCTATAATATTACAAAAGGATGACAAAGGGACAGCCTACAGCTATGCATTAGCACTCAGGGGCTTCATCGAGTCAGTGGTAGACTCTGACGCTACAACTTTCTCGGTTACAACCTCTGATGCCGTGGCTTTCGCCATCTACGACCGCTTCAGCTCCACCGAGTACTTTGCGAGTGACTCAATGAGCCGAGGCCCATATTTGTGACAACGAGAGGCAAAGGGAGCAAAAACTACGTGATGGACATCTGCAGTAACCGCCATCGCCCTAGAAACCTTATTAGGGTTCAGATTAACACCATGGACTTGTGCCATCGCAAGTCCCATGGTAGCTACGACCCCCCTCTACGCATTCTTGAACTCCATGGGAACGCCTCCAGTGAAGGACTCCGCCAATCCATCAAGATCTTCGATAAGCTCGGCCTTGGGAACCATGTCCTCTTGAAGACGCCCAAGCGCACCCTTGGACTTTGGAGGGGAATCCTTGATAGAGACATTGTTGTCTTCGACTGCAGCTATAGCACCGGCCAAAGCATCCTGGCGAGCCAGAGCTTGATGGTTGAAACTCATACCAGCAGCATCTACAGAAGAAACAGATGAGGGCAACCAAACACAGGAAAATGTAGAGCAAAAAAATAACGCAGCATCATACCTGAGAGTGCCTTAGCAACAGAGAGAAGCTGATCCACCAACAACTTCTCCCTGTCAGCTGCAGCGGTAAGCAGGTCCTCCTCGCGCTTCTTCGACTGCTGGAAGGAGCGTTCAAAGGCTTCAAGTGCCTCGTCGCGTTTCTTCTCCACTGCGGCAAGACCCTTCGGGTGGAAATTGATCCGACGGAGGAGCTCATTGTTCTCACCTACAAAGGATGATAGAAAAACTTAAGCTTGACGATTTTCTGTACCAACAGTATAGAGATAAAGAGTGTAAGCTCACCTTTGAATGCGCGATGCTGGGTCTCCAGCAAGGCATGCTGATGGCACAAGGATGTAATATGTTCGGCGAGGCAAATTGATTCCTTCAGGACAGGCTGCAAAAAGAAACACATTAGCACCAACCTAATTTCGACTAACATAGTCAAGAAAACTTACGTGCTCCTCTAGAGATTCTGAAGTCTCCTTCTGTGAGGACGTCCGGGGACCATCGGGTGCCCCCCGCGTGGGGGGAACTCAAAAAGTTGGCACCAGAGGTGGCTGCCACCTGGGGGGAGCGCGAACGCTCCTCAACATCCTTACCCTTGGAGTCTATGCCTCTACTCTCGTTCACGAAGAAGCAATCATCAGACCATGACGATGCAATTTTGCTACAAAAAATGACACCAAAACAAAATAAAAAAGAGACGAAGAAGACTTCAGGACATAGAGTCAAATCAACAAGAGTACAAATCTTACGCACCGAAATCTTCAAGGTCAAAGGAGTCCTCAGACAACTCCTTCGGTGTCCTTAGCTTCTTCCGTGGAGGAAGAGCCATGGCGCGCGCGGGTACCGCGGGGATTGGAGCCTCCACGTTATTCGTAGGACTATCCAGCGTCTGTAGTGAAGGAGCGTCTGAGTATTCGGTTCGAGAACGCTTGCGAGTCCCATCCTCACTGAACTCGGGGGCTTCCTGCTCTTCAATGGCGGGGACGGTGGAGCCCGACTCGTCCTCCTCCTCCACTTCGCGAGGGATCACTCCCTCCGGCTGAGGAGGCAGAATAGTAGCCACTTTCCAGTCCTAGCACAAGAGGCAGCGTCAGTATAAGGAAAACCTAGCAGGCAATCGAAAAACAAGAAGAGGTAAAGAATGAAAGCTACCTCAGGCAGAGGGCGAATCGCGCAGAACGGAGGAACGGCTGAGACACCAGGGAGTTTCTCCTTGGTTGTGAACTTGGTCAGCATCCGAAACCTCCTATCTACTTCACCCGAAGAAATATCTTCCCGGGAGATGTGGGTGATGTCTTCAACACCGGTCCAACAGCACATCGGATGCGCCCTAGCTTGCGGCAGCTACACTCGACGACGCATCCAGGTGTGAATGAGGTCTACACTGATGTCTACGCACTTCTATTCTTGTAGAAAGTTGTTGGGCCTCCAAGTGTAGAGGTTTGTAGAACAGCAGCAAGTTTTCCCTTAAGTGGATCACCCAAGGTTTATCGAACTCAGGGAGGAAGTGGTCAAAGGTATCCCCTCTCAAGCAACCCTGCAATCAAGATACAAGAAGTCTCTTGTGTCCCCAACACACCCAATACACTTGTCAGGTGTATAGGTGCACTAGTTCGGCGAAGAGATAGTGAAATACAAGTGGTATAGATAATTATAAGTGGTAACGGTGATAGAAAATAGCTTGATGGCGTGGAAAAGACTAAAAGCAAACTGAAAAAAAGATGGCAGCAAGCAAACATATAATAGATCTAATAGCAAACAAAGTATTAATGCTTAGAAACAAGGCCTGGGAATCATACTTTCACTAGTGAAAACTCTCATATAAATATATTCTCTTTATGATACTACGCTGAACTACTCTCCGGTTGGACACTCTAATCGTTGGTAGGGCTATAACACCACACCTCAAAGTAAGCCTTTCCCATCTAGATAACCCCACACTGTCACCTTGAGTACTAGATGAGTCCAACAAACACCACAATTTCATAAAGAGATCCAACTCCAAATATAACTCATAACAAGTATTTGAAATCTCTAGCCTAAGTGCCACCATGGTGTGCACACTGTCACTTTCACACACATGGGAGAGCAGAGATCTATTAAAGCACTTGAGTAGCAAGGTAGATCTACTTGATTACAAATCTCATGATCTCAATAAGATCATGCATAGAGAGAGAGATGAACACATAGCTACCGGTAGAACCCTTAGCCTCGAGAGAGAACTACTCCCTCCTCATCATGGGAATCAGCAATGGTGATGGAGATGGTGGTGGAGATCGATGGAGATGGCTCCGGGGGCACTTCCCCGTCCCGGCAGGGTGCCGGAATAGAGACTTTCTGTCCCCCGAATCTCCCCTTCGGTGGCGGCGGCGCTGCGGAACTTTTCGTGGTTGGATGATTGACGATCTAGTGTTTTTGTCTCGGGAGGAATATATAGGCGAAGGAGGAAAGGTCAGTGGCCAGCCAGGGGGCCACACCATGCCCTGGCGCGGCCTAGGCTAGCCCGCGCAAAGGGGGGTGTGGCCACCCTGTGGCCCCTCTCCAACTCTCCTTCTAGCTCCATGAGTCTTCCAGGAAAATAGGAACATTGGCTTTTGTCCCGTCCAATTCCGAGAATATTCATTTTCTGACTTTCCTGGAACCAAAAATAGCAGAAAACAGGCAACTGCCACTGTGGCATCTTATTAATAGGTTAGTCCAAGAAATCATATGAAAAGTACTCCAAAGTGTGGACAAAACATAAGAAAGTAGATAAAACCAAGCATGGAACATCAAAAATTATAGATACATTTGCAATGTATCAACATCCCCAAGATTAACTCCTGCTCGTCCTCGAGTAGGTAAGTGACAAAAAGAAAGAATAATTTTTGAGGTGACATGCACCATCATAAACTTGATCAAAGTATTTGTAAAACATTCAAAGATGGGATCATAGTACTTCAATCATAACATGAAAGACAAAGTTCTAGCAATAAGACAAAGAAACTATGATGCAACATGAAAAGGCACAAATAAAAGATTCATGAATAACAATGCTTTGCAAGACGTTTGTTTCTTTCACATAAAGAAAACATAACATAGTGGCATTCAGCTTGTCCCTCATAGAGTAGAAAACATAAATGCATAGGACACCTTCAAAGTTCATAAGAGTGACTAGATACAAATAGTTTACAACAAGCAATATCAAGGTATGCATCAATCAACTAGTCTTGGGACAATGCACATAGAACTAAGAATGGCCACTATGCTCTCAAAGTAAGTGCATAAAGATAGAAGGTGGAGACTGAATATAATGGTGGAAGAAAGGCCTTCATAGAAGGAAGTAGGGATTCAAGTCTCATAAAGAGCTTCCAAAAATTATGGTACTTATAGCTTTCAGCTCTCATTGCCCCTATCATAAGCATCTTGAAGTGATTAAGGTTAAAGTGAACAAACTATGGTGTACACGCTTGACGAAGTATAAGTTAGAAATCTCATGTCCCTTGTATACGAGGGTCGCTCCTCACGCTACTCAAGTTTAGTCACCGGTAAGTTCTTGTCATCGTAAGTACATGTGTATCATAGAGAACCGCCAACGGGGTACCCCTTGCCCGATGATACGGAAGAATCCCCATATCAAAATGACAAGGCAAGAAGACAACGAGCATCTCAACAATATTCTTATTTACCATGGGAATATGGTGATTTTTTCTCTCTTTCCTCTTTTCATAATCTCTTTTTTTCTTTTCTCTTTTTTCTCAATATAGGACTCTTTTTTTTATAAGAAGAATGCTCCATACACAGCTCATTATGGTTACGCTGTAGGTTTCCACCAGGTCAGCATGGATTAGACCAGCGGCCCAGGCATTTCTCTAACACATATACATAACTCCATGGACTTACAAGCTCCCCTTTCATTTCACACCGACGACATCCATATACAAAAGAGCATGATATCAACTAGGTACAAGTACCAAGTGCAATGTTGAAAGCATTCCCCATGAAAGCATGGTTCTGCTAATTCCCAACAAATAAGTGCAAGCATATACAACATAAACGACACAATGGTTCAAGTTTATTAAGGGCAAGAAAAGTAAAGTGTGCCATCAAGTTCGTGAGAGCTTTAATCACTAGTTTTCTCATAGCAAGTTTAATTTGGAAGGTAAACGAAAACAAGAATATACTTGGAATAGCATAAGCTAGTAGGTAGGTATGGTGGACTCTTTGGAATAACTTGGTTTAGGGAGTTGGATGCATGAGTGGAACTCATACTTGGTTGTGGAGGCTAGCAAAAGACTGGGAGCGACAAACTAAGAGAGCAATAATGGCCATAATCATGCAGAGCGACAAAACATCATTGATCAAAGCATAAAGTGATACTACAAGTTGAACACTAAAGGATCATAAAGGCTATGGTGACTTGAGATAATCATAACATGGTGTGAGCATGCGCCAAGTCAACACAAATAAAGCATCAAAGGAGAATACCACTATACTATGCTTTAATATGCTAAAACAACGCATGATTCATCCAAGGCACATTAAGCAATCACAATTGTTTATAACAAGTCATGCTACAGCAAAGAATACTAAGTATAAAGCCAAAACAATATCAAGCATGGCATAACAAAGCATAGGCCACAGTCAAAAACAAGCTCTTTTTACCACATAAGTATGAACTTTCCTACTCTTTTCCAAACCAGACCAAACTATTTGCAAACCAATGTATGAAAGAGGGGTTCCAACCAATTTATTCAGAAAACTAAGCAAACCTAAGCAAACAAAAAACCAAAACGAAAATGAAAAAGAAGACGCTCCAAGAACAACACAACTGTGCATTAAACAATAAAAATGAAGCGTTTGGAAGAAACCTGGGATTTTTATTGATGAAGAAGGGGATGCCTTGGGAATCCCCAAGCTTTGAAGCTTGTACTTCTTGTATATTTCTTGGGGTGACACGCGTGGCATCCCCAATCTTGAGCTTTAGTCCATCCTTCATCTCATTACTCATTCCTTCCATACACCTGAAAATTTTCCTTCATACAAAACTTCACACAATCTTTATTAGCAACATTAGTGCACTCAAGATAATAAGTCTTTAGGTTCAGTTCTAACACCAATAAAACTTCCATTAAAACACAAGCTACTGTATCACTTCCCTCAAAAAGCTCAATTCCCCAAAAGAACTCAAAAAGGAACCAACAAGAAGCAAATGCAGAAAATGGTAGAAATTTGTCAAAACAGACCAGCAGGTAAAGACGAATTTTTTCGAAGACCTTCTATTGCAGAAATCAAAAAGTGTTGAGCTAACGAAAGTTAGATAACAACCTGGGACAGAAGCACAAAAAGTCACGCCTCAAAAAGACATTCAGAGATTTTACACGAATTTTTATGGTGAAGCACATAAATCTGTTTCGGGACAGCAACTTTCCCAATCATTACTTCTCTCTCATTAGAGTTTACTCTTGGCACAAAAAGCAAATAAAAAGGATACGGAGCGGTTATTACTGAAGTAATAACTTCCAAGACTCATCTAAAACTTTTGGGTTATCTCCCGATAAGTACTTTTCTTTAATGCCTTTAAGTTAGGCATGATAGTTTGAGAAGATGCTCACATAAGAAATATGAATTGAAGTAAAAGATAGAATTAAGAAGAAAATTCAAAACACATTTAAGTCTAACCCACTTCCTATGAAAAATAATCTTGTAAAGAAACAAATCATGAAAGCACAAAGCAACAAGCATAGGAACGCAAAACAAGTGCAACTTCAAAATTTTCAACATAAAGAGGGAAAACTTAATATTGTTGAGATACATAAAACCATGTTTCCCTCTCTCATAATAACTTTAAGTAGCATCATGAATAAAATTAACAATATAACTATTACATAAAATATTCTTATCATGAACCACATGCATATAATCATTATTACTCTCCACATAAGCATAGTTATTCTTATTAATTGTGGTGGGAGAAAATTCAACAAAATAGCAATCATTATTATTCTCATCACCATAATCATCAAATATAGGAGGCATATTGTCATCATAAGCAATAGAATAGCTATCTTCCAAAGCTGGGGAACTAAAAATATCATTTTCATAAAAACTAGCTTCCCCAAGCTTAGAATTTTCCATAGCATTAGTAATAATGGTGTCCAAAGAATTCATACTAACAACATTGCTATTAGCATGCAAATAAAGTTCCATAGTTTTTTTAATTTTCTCTTCAAACACTTCATGTCCTAACTCAAGATAAAGACTATAAAGCTCTCTAATTTTGTTGTTGTTTTCCATTAAGCCGAACTAGTGAAAACAAGAAACAAAACGACAAAATTGCAGAATCTAAAGGAAATAACTTCGAGCACTCACATTGGAGGATGTGAGTAACTTTTACCTTACCTCCTCGGCAACGTCGCCAGAAAAGAGCTTGATGTCTACGCACTTCTATTTTTGTAGACAGTTGTTGGGCCTCCAAGTGTAGAGGTTTGTAGAACAGCAGCAAGTTTTCCCTTAAGTGGATCACCCAAGGTTTATCGAACTCAGGGAGGAAGTGGTCAAAGGTATCCCCTCTCAAGCAACCATGCAATCAAGATACAAGAAGTCTCTTGTGTCCCCAACACACCCAATACACTTGTCAAGTGTATAGGTGCACTAGTTCGGCGAAGATATAGTGAAATACAAGTGGTATAGATAATTGTAAGTGGTAATGGTGATAGAAAATAGCTTGATGGCGTGGAAAATACTAAGAGCAAACTGAAATAAAGATGGCAGCAAGCAAACATGTAATAGATCTAATAGAAAACAAAGTATCAATGCTTAGAAACAAGGCCTAGGGACCATACTTTCGCTGGTGAAAACTCTCATATAAATATATTCTCTTTATGATACTACGCTGAACTACTCTCCGGTTGGACACTCTAATCGTTGGTAGGGCTATAACAACACACCTCAAAGTAAGCCTTTCCCATCTAGATAACCCCACACTGTCACCTTGAGTACTAGATGAGTCCAACAAACACCACAATTTCATAAAGACATCCAACTCCAAATATAACTCATAACAAGTATTTGAAATCTCTAGCCTAGGTTCCACCATGGTGTGCACGCTATCACTTTCACGCACATGGGGAGACCAGAGGTCTATTAAAGCACTTGAGTAGCAAGGTAGATCTACTTGATTACAAAGCTCATGATCTCAATAAGATCATGCATAGAGAGAGATGAACACATAGCTACCGGTAGAACCCTTAGCCTCGAGAGAGAACTACTCCCTCCTCATCATGGGAATCAACAATGGTGATGGAGATGGTGGTGGAGATCGATGGAGATGGCTCCGGGGGCACTTCCCCATCCCGGCAGGGTGCCGAAATAGAGACTTTCTGTCCCCCGAATCTCCCCTTCGGTGGCGGCGGCGCTGCGGAACTTTTCGTGGCTATATGATTGACGATCTAGGGTTTTTGCCTCGGGAGGAATATATAGGCGAAGGAGGCAAGGTCGGTGGCCAGCCAGGGGGTCCACACCATGCCCTGGCGCGGTCTGGGTTGGCCCGCGCCAAGGGGGGTGTGGCCAGCCTGTGGCCCCTCTCCGACTCTCCTTCTAGCTCCCTGAGTCTTCTGGCAAAATAGGAACTTTGGCTTTTGTCCCGTCCAATTCCGAGAATATTTATTTTCTGACTTTCCTGGAACCAAAAACAACAGAAAACAGGCAACTGGCACTATGGCATCTTGTTAATAGGTTAGTCCAAGAAATCATATGAAAAGTACTCCAAAGTGTGGAGAAAACACAAGAAAGTAGATAAAACCAAGCATGGAACATCAAAACTTATAGATACATTTGCAATGTATCATGCACCGGCCACTTCATTCCCTCAGATGAGTTGAAGGTTGCAGACCCTCTTGTACAAAACCTCAGTTTCTTTGGCCTCGCTGGGCATGACCATGTTCTTCCATGACCTCCTCCTTTTGCACTCCACCTTTGGATCAAACGGTGCGAGTTCATAGAGTTCACCATCGGCCTTCTGGTGGCGGATGTAAAACCATTTTCCCTCCATCCTTTGACGGATTCAGCAATTTTGAGAGAAACATATTGGACATTGGGGTCCACATAAATCCCGTAGCCTCCTATGTCGTAGACTACTGATCTGGAGCCCAAAGTGTGGCTCGATTCCGAGCCAACACTCGCAAAGTGTGATGTATCAGGCAATGTAGAGAATGGAATTCGGGGTTAGCTGATGGAGCTGGAGACCATAGAAGCAAAGTAGCCCTCGCACAAACTTGTGGAGAAGGAGAGAGAGGCCTGAATGACAAATGCGAGAAACATCACCCAAAATCCAGAAGGGGGATCAGGGATTACCTCGTCGCTGGGCATTTGGCAATCATCTTCATTGGCTGGAAGACAACCATCCTGGCGCTAGTTGAAGTGCTCTGACTCATTTATGGCAGACCGCCGCCACGATCCATTGGTAACGCGCATGCCCGCGCCCTTCTTCTTGCTAGTTGCAGTAGCAGTACCAGAGCCCGTAGCGGCGGTGCCCTTCTTCTTGGCCGCAAGAATGGCGGCTATAGATCTAGCGGCATAAGCGCCCTTCTTCTTCCCCATCTTTCGCTTGCAGTGGGGGCGCAAAAAGTAGCTCGGGAAGGTTTTGAGGCCGTCCAGCATAGCAATGGAGGCACAAGCAATGGAATAACAGTGGGCAGCAATGGAGGCAACACGTAAGGGAGAAGATAAGTTGTGGGGAAATTTATTGCACGGAGACCCCTACTTAACCCAAGAACAGATGTAATCAAACGGCCAGAGGCACATCAACTAGACGCTTGGCACAATTCAAGGGGGACATATGCGATGAGAATGGTGAACCTTCATCACACTTTTCCCATTACACGCGAGAATCAAGGAGACGCAGTTAACACCGAAGATTACGCACGCCTGGTCAAATCTAAGTCAGAAGTGGGGTCCCACCTTCGCCACGTCCCGTCAAAACTGCTCACGCAGGCAAATGAAGTCATCTTATTATCATCACTAACGTCATCCACTCCAATAGGAGCATCTTTTGACTAATCTAGTCCTCACTTGACTCTACGACTCGACTAAGCACTCAGGGGCTACTCCTAACAGGAGAGCTGGCCGGCACCCAAAATATTTATGGACACGGAAACATTTCGACAAGGTAATTACACTTAAACCCCTCTTTCAAATCAACGATTCGATTGTGCACTCGGGGACTACTCACATAGGGAGCTCTAAAAGCAGTTCAAAGTCCCTACTCCCATTTCGGCTGAAACAAGAAAAAGAAGTTCAAAGTCCCTACTCGAGTCTACGACTTGAATAGGCACTCGAGGGCTACTCCCATAGGGAACGCTGGCCGTGCACGCTATGATTTTTTTCTTTTACTAAATATGTGGTGACTATGTCCACACTCGAAAACATTAGAAACTTTGCATCATATTTTCCCTGTAAGGAGACTACTCTCTTGAGCCACCCGAATCATCTCCGTGGTGACAAAAATTCAGATGCCATGCTCACAGCGTGAAGATAAGACCCGAAAAAGGCCTGGCAATGCACCTGCTGCGCTCTGCTAGAAATAATCCGTGCCTGCAGGTACAATGAAATAAGCCTTGACGGATGCGTCGAGTGCTCCCACTTATATACTAGAATTTGATTCTGTAAGACCTCGCGGCATGAGTCGAATTACACCAGCACTTTTCCGAATTCGAGTCCGGGAACTCGAGTTTGATTAGATTGCATTGTTTTTCCCTAAGGTAGTTAACTGAACCCGGTCCATCGGATTGACTTAAGAACGTATATCGACAATCCCTATGACATAAACTAAAGCACCCAAAAACAAGTTCGGCTATGCACTCTAAGGCTTCATAGTCTCCACTCGAATCTGCGATTTGACCGGACACTCACGGGCTACTAACGTGGGCATACCCTACAGGTACTCATGATCAGCATATAAGGTCCAACCCAGAAGAATCCCACGATGTTGCTAGGGCCCAGTTGAGATTCGGGTGGCCTGGGAGACTTCGACTCCTTGTAGAACATGGCAAAGTACAAGATAGAAGTTTAAAGGGAAAACCCTTATATGTAACCGACTCAGCCTGCTATCATGAGACCTAGCCTATCTATATAAAGGCTAGGAGGGGGCAGCGAGGAGGATATTCGCAGCCCTAGTTTCCACACCATCGCCATATTGCATATGCGCACCCCTATAACTTTCAACTTCTCGATATTTCCAAGCGCAGACAAGCAGGAGTAGGCTCCTCTACAAGGCCTAAACCTGGGTAAACCTCGTGTCACCTGTGTGCTTGTTTGCTAGCCGATCGATACCTCTAGTTCTCCCTACTTCCTCAAACCTCAGTTCATCAATTATGGGCATTGATGAGATAACCCCTCGTTAGTGGGAGTCAGTACGAATCTCTAGGTCCCGCTGCTGATTATTGATCGGAGAGGGGTCTCGATCATGTCTGCATTATTCATGAACCGTAGGGTGACACACTTAAGGGCTACCGACACCATTTGGAGAAAATATGTTTCAGATAAAGATTATGAAAGCGTTGGAATCATTTCGATGGACACCAGAATTTTTTTGGGTCAAATTGTTAAAACTGGTTCTGCATGTGATATTGAAATGTTGAGGGGGTTTTATGTGAATGTTTGTTAATTAAAGTAATTTAAAAAATTATAAATAAAATAAATAAAATAGTTTTATTAAATGAGAGCTGCATTAATTTTGGTGGAAAAGTAATGCATGTGAGTGGAAGTGTGAGTGGAGGGGTGTTTATGTGAGTGGGAGCTCCACCCTAGTGAATGAGGGAATAGGTGGGGGCACCACCTTGGCCGCCGGCCATGGGAGGGGCTGACCCCCTCTCCCCTATATAAGCCCCCTCCTCCTCCTCTCTGTTCACACCTCCTCATGAAGGATCTATCTCCCCTCCAGTTTATTCCCCATGGCCTCGTATTACCGAGGTACATGTTTCCACTGGCTTTGTCTAAAAGGAGTTGTTGCTTCTGTTGCATCGCTGGAGCGTGGCCGCGGAGGTTTTCAGAGGGCCGAACATGTGTGTGATCACGGATGCGTCGTTGAGTTGTGGTGCTAGAATTCCTCACGATGTTGAGATCGATAAGCGAACGACTACATCATCCATGAGACCAACCTCGTAATGCTTTGTCGCTCTTCAAGGGTATGTTATCTATGGATGTATATTGTATCTAGGTAGATAGATCTTAGTGCTTAGTTGTTCACATCATAGGAATTTTTTGTTTTCTATGTTGCAAACCCAACAATAAGATTTGTAGAAAATATTATGTTCTTGCCTACAAAACTATCAAGAACAAGTGGGTTAAAAGATGATTTAGCCAAGGGAAAAAGTAGGCCTTGGAAGTCTTTAAGATGGTCTACAAGATGGTTCAAGTGCATTTCCAAAAATGCACAAGGGTTGAGAAAGAGAGAGTCTCAAAGATATGATATTGATAACAGTTCCAAACTTAGTCATTTTGGCAGATTTGTGGTTTGACTACAATACAAGAGGGGATGATTTTGAGAGGACGCAAGGTTCCAAACTCATCCTCAAGTAGATGATGTTGAAGTGTGGATTGAGTAGAAAGGATCCATGCTTATAATTGGTCTTCATTGACTAGGAAGTTATTAGAAATGATTAGCCCTAAATTGGTCTAGTTAAGATGCTAGATGGTCACTTTAGTGACTAGATATCAGATCCAGCTTTGGAAACTGGCTTAGGGTTTGTGATCTTAATTTATCTTGATCCTAGAGGATGTGCTCCTAGGGTAGCTCACTCTAATTCCCAAGCAAACAAGTCAAACAACAGATCAAGGCAATTCATTTTATTAGCAGAACAAACAACTGTTAGGGTTACCATCAAACCTAGCTTGAGGTAAGGATGGGTATTTTGAAAGGTTGGAGTTTTGAAGAAGGTAATATTACTTGGTACTTCTACCAATAATAGAAATTAAAAGCTTTATAAAAGTTTTTTTGTAAAACCTAGAGGTAAGATTAGTTGCAAGTTCTGCCTTGAATACATAAGGAGATTATATCATATTGATCTCCGTAATTTTATTAATAGAATATAATAAATCATTCATGGTGGCAAGGGTATCTTGGCTAAGGTATTGAAATGCCAGAACATTTGAGAATATGTAAAATGAGCTAATACAATTTTGTTAAATACCTTTTGTCATTTTAGGGTGAGATAAGGAGTATATCATCTGCTACACATTCAAATGCATAAGAACAAACAAACAACAAGAAAACATTGCCTCACTAGGAAGAAAAAGTTTTTGTTCCCCCTAAATTTTGCATTCTGGATAACTAATCAGGGTTGCTGAAAGTGGGATGTTACAGCACTCCGAGAAGACGTCGCCCCCTCAGATCAATATGCTGCCCCCAGATCAATACGCCCCCAAGAAGATATCAGAGACACTACCGCCTGCTATAGAAGGAAAACCTCCTCATTCCCCCATCTTTGAGCCCGGGGCTAAAGAAACTGATGAAGTGACAACCCCAACTAGTGTGGCCACCAAGACAAAAGTTCTAGCAGCTATTGTACAAGTTGTCGCGTCCAAGTTTAAAAACCAAGACAGCGTTGCTGACAAGCTACCAAGAGCTTCACCTAGGGTCACACGCTCAAATGCACCACCATCCAGTAGAGCAGATATTCATGTACGTGTTTCAAAAAGGAGAGCTCCCACTGGGAGGGATATGACTACAAAAAAGGCAGCGAGCCTGCCACTGCCGCCCGATTCCATTGGTTGGAGCGAGGAGCAGCTGAATGATTTCTATAGTAAAGGTGCTCAGCTGCGGGTGGCCCCAATACACCTGACATACAAGCCGAGAGAAACTAATAAACGATGATGTTACTAATATCGTTGAGCTTGGAATTTCTATTGCGTCGTTGGAGAAGCACTACATGGATAATTTCAACAAGCTAGAGACCAAGCGAAAAGGGAGAATATTGGTTAAGTTCTTTCCTAGAAACTTTCTCCATGACCGTGAAATGTCGTAGCTTCATAGTGACTTGGGATGAATTGTATCTCATGTTGAACTAGGGTGCCTTTGATGGAGGCATAGTGAGATGCCTATCATTCTGACTATTTAAAAACCCAAGAGTCAATCATATTTATATAAGCATGGTAATATCTGTAAAGTTGAAATTTTCATGTATAAGTAGGTTCATTTTCACGAGAGCCTGGGAATTTGGCCATAAAATAGTCTACATAGACCCCGCCATTAGTTCGCATAAAGTCATGAAAGACTATGAAAGGCTAGTCGAGGATTACATCACGATGTTTTCGAGCAAAGCAAAGATCAGTAGCTAAACCTATGGCCTTTTCACAAAGAGTAAGCTTTGCTAGTGCCGTATCCTCGTTTACGAATTTGATCACGTTCTCATCCAACTAATAATTGGTTTAACTTTTAGATTTCACTAGTTTCTTATCTGCATGTCACTGATGGATGACACTGTCTGTTATCTTGATTCTAAATATGTTCGTAGGCCAACATATTTGGTGGATCTAGGGAAGCTTATCGACAAGTGATATAATACTTTGATTTGTAGATTAAAAAGTGATTTTGATCGAGGATACATTCCTGCTGGTTTTATATTGATATATACTTATCGTTTTCGTCATCCATATACTTGTAGAGCATTTCAAGTATTTAGCTTGAGATAAGGAAATGCACTACTAAATTACAAAGAGCTAACCCATCACCTGGGTCATCATGTAAGTTTCCAACAACATTTATACATACACATATATATATGCATGCATGTTAAATATATATTTACTAGGTAATATTGGTCGTTTCTTTGTATGATCTGTTTCAGTGCCACCAGCAGCCAGAAGAGAATAATATTTGTGACTACTATATTGCCGCACATATGAACATCATGATGGCTACAGTGGTAAACCCTAGAACATATGTGGTATGCAAACATTGTCTTTTTCTTTTATTGAAATATTCTTCTTATTTGTACCAGTTTTGATCATGCGATTTAATCTATCTTGCATCCGAAGATCAACGTTGCGCAATTGCCGCTGGCCAAGCTAAAAAATCTCTGGTAGGAGTTAGTGGAGTTTATGATTGAAAACATTGTGAAAGGCGATGGACGGTTCAACGAGGGGATCAGGTGTGAAGTATGCCTATAGTGTTGGTCAATTTAATGTGTGTTCTCCAAACTGCATTGTTCTGAAAACTATAATTCTCGCCATGCATGCTATCTTCAAACGTTCTGTAAGATATTCCAATGCTAGAAACTTGTTGTAGTGCATATTATGAAATTCTGACTTCTGTCTATGCACATATGTTATCATATAACGTTTGATTATATTTCTTGTCTCGATAATGTAGATAGTATTGTTGTCATCCCTAAAATAATGTGATCAATTCCGAATTATTTCAGACGCTTGGAAAAAAAATACAGCATCGTGGGAATACACTAGAGGCGGCCGAACATACTAGCCGTCTCACTGTGGAATATCAATAAAAACAGTCTTAGAGCGGAAAATTATTTAAGACGGTCAACAAAAAAGGCCAACTCGGAGTGGAAAATGAATGGAGCCGGATGGAAATAATAACCGTCGCACAGTGGAAAATTATTTGAGACGGTCAGCAAATAAGCCTGACTCAGAGTGGAAACTGAATAGAAAAGGATTTGAAAACAAACCGGCTCAGATCAGAAAACAATGGAGGTGGTGGATGAAATGAAATAAACCGTCTCTAGGCCGAGAAGCGATGGAGGCAATCGTGAGTAACAGCCGTCGCAAGCATGAAATCGTTTAGAGCCGGTTAGTAAATACATCCATCTCTATACCAATATTGTTGGAGACGGTTGATGTTCATGACCGTCTGAGGCTTTGGTTCTTTGAGCCGGAAAGTAAAACCGGCTCACGTTGGTGTGTTCTTTGAGACTAAGGCTTCGAGGTAGATCGGGAAACCGGCTCAAGCCAATAGGGATTTACCGGCTCTAAGTCTAGGTTCGGTACTAGTGGAAGGTAAAACTAAAACATGAGTTTAAAATGATATTACTCGAAAGAAAAGTGGGATGCATGGGCATCCTTAAGCTTGTGATTTTGCTAGTTCTTGTCCTCTACTCCTTCATCATCATATCATGTTAATCATGTCAAACAGAGAAATATTTTCATCTTCATGACACTTTGAGAGGACATTTACTGTCATAATCAGGACCATTGGCCTACGGACCATTCCCTGCATCTGATCTTGCTTTCTGGGAATTCCAGACCGGAGCCTCCGATGTACACAGACCGGAGTCTCCGGTGTGGTCTGGAGTTTCCCTAGGAGTCTCCGGTGTGGCCTCTGTTTTCATGCCCTGGACAGCCAGTAAGGTGGTCCAGAGATTGGTCCAGAGGTTGGTCCAGAGTCTCCGGTCACTATCTCAGGCCAGAGTCTCCGGTGTGGAGGGACCGGAGTCCGCGGTCCACTTGGCTCCCAACTGAGCTGGGTCATTCTGTCAAGGGGTCCGGAGGCTAGTCCGGAGATGGACCGGAGTCTCCGGTGTGGTGACCGGAGTCTCCGGTCTGCTTCTTCTCCAATGGTCAGAAAAACGGTTCACTGACAGAAGGGCTATAAATAGGGGACCTTATCCCCTTATTCCAGCTACTCGTCCACCTCAAGAACACCATGTCTATTTGAGCCACCAAATCAACAAGATCTCTTCATCCAACCATCTAAAGTCTTTGATCTTTGGAGAATCGAAGGAGGAGGCCTTGATCTACAGCTTCACCAAGAGAGATCTTCATTTCCCCCTCATTCACTTGAGGGCCCCCATGCTCTAGTGTTTCATTGGAAACCCTAGGTTTTGATTTGGTTCTTACAAGCTTGTCTTTGATTGTTTGACGGTTTGCTTGTATTTGGGAGCCTCCAATTAAGTTGTGGATGTGTGCCCCGAACTCGTTGTAAAGGTGTCGGCTTCCACCTCGAAGGTTGCCGTATAGTGGAAGAGGTTAATCGAACCCGTTGGGGTGAGGTTCATCGGAGAACAAGGGAGGCCTCTCGTGGCGTTGGTGGTTTGAAACCACCCCCTCTCCAAACGTAGACGTACTTCCCCTCAAAAGGAAGGAATACGGGAAACAAATCCTTGTGTCTCCATGTGCTCCACTTTGGTTCCTTCTATCCTTTACTGCACTTTACTTATCTAGTTATTGTTTAGTTAGTGCTTGCTTATCATATAGGTAAATTCACCTTAGTTGCAGAATCTAGAGAATTTACCTTTCTTGTCAAACCGTAATTTGAAAAGGAGTAAAATTTGAAGTAGCACCTATTCACCCCCCTCTAGGTGCCCATACGATCCTTTCAATTGGTATCAGAGCCTCGGCTCTTTATTGAGGCTCAACCGCCTAAGAGATTATGGGCAACCCAGAGGAGGGAGAAAGTGAGGCTAGCCATTCGGTGACCATGGTAGATCTCAAGAATGTGGAAACAAGCTTGAGCTCTACCTTGGGCAATGAAATTCTACAATTGCATCAACTTGTTGAGAAACTTGTTAAGGATAAGAAAACCTCACCTCCTCCCTCTCTAGTAGAAACACCACCCAACCCAAAGGCTAATGCTCCGGCAAAGCCTTTGGAGGAAGTGGTAGGGGATGAACATAATTCCACTAACTCCGTCACCAAAAAGGGTGATGGGAAGGAAGAGTTCCATACTGTTCCCGGATGGTACTCTCCCGAACCTCCTATCCCTCATCCACATATAAACAATAGAGGAGACCCACCTAAGTTAGCTGCACATACTTTTGCTCAATGGCAAGTGTTAATGAAATCTCATGTGCGCAGCTCCTGCATTGATTTGTGGAATATTATTGAAGATGGACTCAAAATTGAGGATCCAACCAACTTGACAATAAGAGAAGTGGTCAATAGCCAACTCAATGCGACTGCCTTGCACATGATCCAACTTGGGGTGGGGCCAAAGGATTTTCCCCACATTAAGCACTACAACACCGCCAAGGAAGCTTGGGATGCTCTCATTGACTTGTTTGTTGGCAATGAGAGTATGAGGAGAAATAGATATGATGCCTTAAGCAATGAGGATGAAGGTTTCTTCATGAAGGATGGTGAGGATCATGAAGACATGTATCGAAGACTCAAATCCACAGCCACCGCTATCAGGAATGTTGGCGCCTCTCACATTGATGACGCTTGGATCAAAAGGAAGTATGTGAGTGCTCTCATGCCCTTCGAGCCTACTGACTTGAAGAGTCTCCAAGGAAGACACAACTACCATCTCATGACCTCCAATGAAGTGATGCAAGAGATGGCAGTCTTCAAGGTTGCTGCCAAGAATGCCAAAGATGCCCGTGCTCGTGCCATTGGAATGAGTAGTGGTGTCAATCTTGCCTTGAAGGCCAAGGTTGTGGAGTATGATGAAGATGAAAGAAGTGATGAGGGACCTTCAATGAGCCACCCTGACGATGTCAAGACTGCTCATGGTGAATACATGGCCTTCTATGCAAGAAACTTTCGGAAAGACCCCGCCAAGGCCAAGATGGAAATGCAACGAAGAAGCAACCCCAATGGGAGAAGAGATAATGGGTCCAAGTTGATAACTTGTTTCAATTGTGGTGACCGTTATCACTTTGTTGCAGCTTGTCCCTATGATAAAAGAGAAGATAATGGGGGAAAACTTGTGTTGAAAAAGACCTCCAAAGTTCCATACAAGAAACCCTTCATCAAAAGAAACCCAACCAACAAGAAGCCGGGAGAAATTGTCTTGATCACACATGAAGAGTACTCCTCTGATGATGATGAGGAGGAGGAAGAAGAGGATACACCAAGTGGTGTGGCAGCTCTTGCCACTACCTCTACTCCTTCATTCTCACTCTTCGCCTCTCCAAATGAGAATATCTCCAACAAGAACGTCACTTGCCTTATGGCAAGAGGAACGGAGGTATTATCATCGTCACACTCCACTTCCTTAATCAATGATGATTTTGATGATGAGTTATCTCTTGAGGTCAAAAAGGAACTAGTTGCTTTTGATGTGTTTATGAATAGCTTGCAAGGGGAACGCAAGAAACATGTTGTGGACCTCCTAAATCAACTTTCACACACACAAGAACTTCTAGATGAGAGATGCCAATTAGGAAGAGAGCACATGATTGAGGTAGAAGCTCTTAGTAATGCTCTAGAAGAGGAACAAGAAACTAGAATATCTCTTGAAACTAAACTAGAGGGCCTTGATGAAGCTAATGACCTCATTATTAATAAACTCATCAAGGAACGTGATCATGCTATTGCTAAATACAAAAAGGCTAAAAAGGATAAGCTTGAGTTTGATGTTGTTCATAAAAAACTTGCCGAGGATTTTAGGACACTTGACAAGTCTCACAAGTCCTTGGAAAGTGAACTCTTGTCCCTCACAAAGTGTGTGCAAGATATCAAGCGGCTCCTAAAGAAAGCCATTTGATGGCAGTCAAGATAATCTTTTGATATTTGGTTCATACCCCAAACTATGGTATTTGGTATCCTAGGGGCTCTACTTTCTCTCTTTGTGGGTACACGGATTCGGATTGGGCTGGTGACAAGGATGATAGAAAATCAACCTCCCGGGCTTGCCAATTCCTTGGGATGTCCTTGGTGTGTTGGTCTTCTAAGAAGCAAAACTGTATATCTCTTTCCACCGCTGAAGCCGAGTATGTGGCAGCTGCTAGTGCTTGTACACAATTTCTATGGATGAGGCAAACTTTAAAGGAATACGGTGTACATTGTGACAAAGTTCCTCTTCTATGTGACAATGAAAGTGCTATCAAGATTGCATATAACCCAGTGGATCATACAAGGACAAAGCACATTGAGATTCGTCATCACTTCATTAGAGATCATGTTGCCCAAGGTGATATTGAGCTTTCATATGTGTCAACCAAAGACCAACTTGCCAATATCTTCACGAAGCCACTTGATGAAGCAAGGTTTTGTTATTTGAGGAATGAACTAAATATCGTGGATTCTAGGAGCTTGACTTGATTGCCTTGCATACACACCTATGTCTTACCCATATTTGGTGTAGGTGTAGGCATGGAAATAGGGGAAGTGCGGTTCTAATTCATTGGACTATCCCTCCCCCCCATAATGCCAGCATTAAGAAATTCAATTCTCGTAGTATCATTTAGTGATATGTGAGCATCATTGATGAGTAGTGGCTATGAACCCAAGGATAATTCTTCGCGGTTTCATGCCACAAACTCCTACATGGTGGCTTCGACCACCACCCTCTCCTCATTCGAAGAATTGGCTCTTAGCTCGGATTTATTTGGCACTTTAATGAACATTTGGAGAGTTTTTTTGTGGTTTTCTTGAGTTTTCACAGTATGTCATCTTAACCCAAGCCCTCTCTCAGTCTTGAAAACCCTCTCTATCTAATATATGTCCCCATACACACACCCTGGAAGTATTTGGTCGAGGAGGACCGGAGTCTTCGGTGTGTTCACACCGGAGTCTCCGGTGTAGACCGGAGTCTCCGGTCTGGGCGGTTTCTGTTCACTTTAAGGGAGGACGGGGTGAACTGAAACAACAGTTTCATTCATCCACTCCCGTCCTCCCCTCTCTGCCCTCGTCGCCTCCTCTCCCAAATCTTCTCCCCGGAGGTCAAGAAGCCCCGGGATCCGCCGTGCCGCCGGCCAATCATCTCCTTGCCACCATTGGGTGATTCCCACCGGTGGAATCTCCTCCATGGACAAATCTGGTACCTCTCCTCCTCTTTTTAACCTAGGGTTCTTCCCTTATCTTGTTTTTGAGGATTGGTACTAGTTTTGACCACTGGAATTCCTTATTTGCGTGCACTTGAGTACTTTATCATTGTTACCATGCCCGATCTGCTGGATTCAACCCTATTGGAGCTTCCCTGATCTTCCCCCGAGTCTCCAGACCGGAGACTCCGGTCCCATGGACCGGAAACTCCGGTCTGAACCGGAGACTCCGGTGTGGACCACGGAGACTTCGGTGTGGTTTGAATCTAACACATTTTTTCATGGTCTCAATGATTCTGTGCTGCCTCCATGGGACATATATATACTTACCTTCATGCTATCTCCCTCGCTGCTGTTCACAGGCTCTGGCTCTCATCGTCCTCCTCGCACCAAGGCCAAGATGAAGAGGGGGATCCTCGCTATGATGAGTCTGAGGGTCAGTACATTGTGCCCTCATCCAACCATAGACAGCAAGCCCGTGATGTAGCCTATATGCAGCGGGAGCAGGACAGGGCTGAGGAAACGAATCGTGCCAAGAGGGCAAAATATGACAACATTCAGTCGTTGGCTCGCATGTCTAAGCAAGAGTATCGTGAGCTGCGGAAGACCAATTTCTATGAATTGCCTCACACTAGTGATGACCCCTGTTATTAGAGGAAGGAGCAAGCTGTCTTCATGAAAGACATTTACAGTGTGCTCAAGAGGTCTCCAGTATGCCCCCAGAAGTACTTGAGTGTTGAGCAGATGAGGAAGAGCCCCTACTTCTCTGATGCTCTGTGGATTAGTGAGAAGTTGGGGCTGTTCAACTTGATGGAGATCCGTGAAGACTACAACATCACCCTCGTGCAGCAGTTCTACGCCACAGTCGTGTTTGGAACTGACCAAGCCAGGACTATGACTTGGATGACTGGCAACCACCGCTGCTCTGCCACGTTCTATGACTTTGCTGAGGCCATCTTCGAGACTTGTTAGGGGGTATCTACTCATGTTGGAGTTCGCATGCACTCAGCAGCTCTTGGGGTGAACAAGAACAAGCTTGCCCCTTTATATGGTAGTGAAGGGGTTGTGGGAGGGTCCAAGGGACTCAAGCCTCTCTACAATCTGATGTTGAGGATCTTCCGCCAGACCATCTCCCCTAGTGTTGGGAATGATGATGCCATCAGGTGTGGTTTGGTCAACTTGATGTATCACACCCACAAGACTTACATGGCTGGCCCCGACGCTGATGCTGATCCTATTGATGTGATGGACTACATATTTGAGGAGATGTATCATGCCATCTTATACAGGAAGGCCCCTCCATATTCACCACTAGTCATGAGACTCATCAACACTCAGCCACATGGTTCGCCACTTGCTATGCCTCCTAACCTTACCGAGCACACTCTCGTATCTCTGCAGCAGAAAGGGGCTATGAGTGCTCCTCCTAGACGCTCCCGTGCACATGTGGAAGAGGAGATTTTAGAGACTGACCGGGCCCCCTCACCTCCTAGGGCTCGAAGGAAAAATGCTTCCAATGCACCTCTTCCACCCATGACACGTGACTATGTCCATGAGAGGGTCAAGAAGGCCTCATTCTGGGAGAGGACCCTGTGTCGCATGAATGTGGACATCCGCAAGCAACAACATGATTCCTACAAGAGCAACCTCCGCATCGAGAAACTACTCAAGGAGATCAAGGCTCAGGGTGAAGTGTATGATGAGGAAGGTCAGGATGAGTACACTGATGAGCATGGGGCTTAGCCGTCCACCGAGTCAGATCACACTCTTTCGTTTGGGGCATGGAATGCCCATCAGGACAGCTTGGTGGATTGGAAGACCTTCTTTGATGTCACATATGGGTTTGGGTATCAAGGTACTTCCTCTTCTCGCCCTCACGGCAAAGGGCCTATAGCCCCAGATGATGATGAGGACTATGATGATGATGAAGATCAGGATCTGAATGAGGAGGACGAGGAGGATGATGGCGAGGATTACTGATCCGTTGGGACGCTAGCTTAGGTCTTTTCCCTTTTTCGGTGTTTCGATGCCAAAGGGGGAGAAGACATTGTCATCGGGATTTGCATGGGTTTGGGCTACTTGATTTATATTTGCCTTCTCGTCTCTATTTGCTTCACTGCTTTCTATTTGTGTGTGTGTATGACTCTATGGGTGCTCCAACTTTACTGTAACTCATGTGAGAACTATGTGGTTTATTCATGTTCTACATACCTTGCCTCCTTTACTTGTTTATCTTTGTGCACAGAGACAGGGGGAGCATGTCCATACTCTATCATACATAATTGCGAACTTGTGTTCATGCAAAGTCAAAAGGGGGAGATTGAGAGGACATTTACTGTCATAATCACTTTTGGTGTTCGTTAACAACTAGTAGACCCTTTCACAGTTTGCTATTTTCTACAGCTGGTATTCTACAAAGGAAAAAGGACCATTGGCCTACGGATCATTCCCTGCATCTGATCTTGCTTGCTGGGAATTACAGACCGAAGTCTCCGGCCTACACAGACCGGAGTCTCCGGTGTGGTCCGGAGTTTCCCTAGGAGTCTCCGGTGTGGCCTCTGTTTTCATGCCCTAGACAACCAGTAAGGTGGTCCGGAGATTGGTCCGGAGGTTGGTCCGGAGTCTCCACTCTCTATCTCAGGCCGAAGTCTCTGGTGTGGAGGGACCGGAGTCTCCGGTCCACTTGGCTCCCAACTGAGCTGGGTCATTCTGTCAAGGGGTCTGGAGGCTGGTCCGGAGATGGACCGGAGTCTCCGGTGTAGACCGGAGTCTCCGGTCTGCTTCTTCTCCAACGGTCAGAAAAACGGTTCGCTGACAGAAGGGCTATAAATAGGGGACCTTATCCCCTTATTCTAGCTGCTCGTCCACCTCAAGAACACCATGTCCATTTGAGCCACCAAATCAACACGATCTCTTCATCCAACCATCCAAAGTCTTTGATCTTTGGAGAATCGAAGGAGGAGGCCTTGGTCTACAGCTTCACCAAGAGAGATCTTCATTTCCCCCTCATTCACTTGAGGGCCCCCATGCTCTAGTGTTTCATTGGAAACCCTAGGTTTTGATTTGGTTCTTACAAGCTTGTCTTTGATTGTTTGACAGTTTGCTTGTATTTGGGAGCCTCCAATTAAGTTGTGGATGTGTGCCCCAAAATCGTTGTAAAGGTGCCAGCTTCCACCTCGAAGGTTGCCGTATAGTGGAAGAGGTGAATCGAACCCGTTGGGGTGAGGTTCATCGGAGAACAAGGGAGGCCTCTCGTGGCGTTGGTGGTTTGAAACCACCCACTCTCCAAACGTAAACGTACTTCCCCTCAAAAGGAAGGAACTACGGGAAACAAATCCTTGTGTCTCCGTGTGCTCCACTTTGATTCCTTCTATCCTTTACTACACTTTACTTATCTAGTTATTGTTTAGTTAGTGCTTGCTTATCATATAGGTAAATTCACCTTAGTTGCATAATCTAGAGAATTTACCTTTCTTGTCAAACCCTAATTTAAAAAGGAGTAAAATTTGAAGTAGCACCTATTCACCCCCCCCCCTCTAGGTGCCCATACGATCCTTTCACACTTCAATGCCTACAAAATGGTTAGTTCTCCAAATAAATGATATAATAGTTTCTACTAAGATACAAACTTAATTATTGGGAAACCATTTTATTCAATAAGAAAATATATACAAAGGAAACAATCTTTTCGTATTGTTTTGTTATGGAAAAAGTTTTAATGATGTGGACTTTGCAATGGTTCCATTGGCATGAACAACACATGCTCAAGATCGACCCCAACTTCTTCATTGCTCATCCTTCTCATTTACTTTCCCAAATTTATTTTTAGTTGAAATCTTAAACTAATTGTTAGATAACAATAGCTAAAGTTATTATACATGTTACAAAGATAGCAAGGTGTGCTCAAAGTGAATTGTATTTGAAAGCATATGGAGAACATTACAAAACACATAACCATTGACATTTAAGCCTAACTTTTTCCTATGCATTGGCATCAGGAGTAAATAATAGTGCTAGATTGTTGCAGTTCAAACTGCTATCCACATCACCATGATTCTTTTTGGTAATGGGTTGGAGGTCTAGCAACCAGTTGTACCCTTTAATGCTCTGAATAGCTGACTAGGGGGGCGCCCTGCTTGCGCCAAGCAGACCCACACGTCATTGGGTGTGGGTCGAACAGATGTAGGTAGATGTACAACGAAGGGATGGAAATTTTGCAGTTCTGCCATGTGGACCCAAAAAAAATTGTCAGTTGTTCCATAGCGGTATAAAACTCTCGCCTGAAACGATCTGGGAAAAAAACCGTGTGTTCCCCCTCCCTGCCCTACGTGCCGGCCCACCAAATCTCCTCTCCTAAATCCCCTGTGGTCATTTCCTATTATTTGTTTTGTCAGCGTGTAGTTCTTGGCACTTCTAATTAAATACCATGTTATCTTTATATAGCGATGATCTCATTTCGTTTTATTTGGTGCACTATTGTGCAGGTCTGATTGGGCGTGTTCGGGGATGGCGACGAATTGTGTCATGCACGTCCTGGTGTCAGCTAGAATTAGGTAACCTTTTGTCTGCAAGTAATAAGAATTTTCTGATGCTTATAGAGTAGTGCTCATTTTGCTTCATTTTTCTTGATAAGCTGAAGCTTGAGTCGCATTGTTATAACCTGCAGGACTGCAGCTTGCAGCAGCAGTTCATCATGCGGCTTGCTAGGTTTGGTCTGACTTATACTTGAACGACAAGGTCGGCAACAGATCAGCAGCAAGAATGACAACAAGGTCATCGACCGAATAGTGTCAAGAAGATTGGCATTTGGCCTCTTCAACCCATGTCAGGTACTAACAATTCCTGTTCTTTCTTGCTTGCTATTGAAGAACTTGACCTAACATTTTCCTTATGTTTCTGTAGGAGTGTGACTTGGTGAGGAAAACTGTTAGAAGTTTTGCATGGCTAAGAGAAACACGAGTATCAAATACTCTCTTACAGATGTGGAAACGCAAATATCGAGAACTTTTCCTATGTATTTCTTTGCTGCAGATCATGATAGCTTTCGTAGTATGTCGCTCTGATTAGAAAATACCGTTGTTCTTCTCAAAGCATGTGTGACTCTCTGATTAGAAATGCAAGACATCACATATGGTTTTCTTTGCCCAGTTCCAATACTGCTCCATTACTTGCAACTTCTTTATTTCTTAGCATGTTGGCACCGTCATGGACAGTTAGATGGGCTACTAAGACCTGTAATACAATTACAGGCAGTATCAACGGAATGTGAGATAATAATGATTCGTGCTTCATGACTTACAAGCCTTTTTTACTCAATTTATTTTAGAAGTTTAGCTTTTCAAATGATTTTTCCCTTCAGTTTTATGCCTGTATTTTCTAGCGCTCCCAGCACTCTCTGACTATTGTGTATGTGAAATATGAGCAGGAAGCAAGGTCGCAGCAAGCATCCATGATGCTGACATGTTTACTTTGCTGCAAATACAAATACAGTTTGGTTTTGGTTTGCTGGCAAATTGCAAGGACTCTTTCATCTCATTGACATTTGAGATGAAGACGATCTTACTTTCTGGTTTCTGGTGGCTGCTGTTTTTGCTTATATTTTTAGGCTGCTAGCTATGATGGAGGATGCTTGCTGGCATGCCCTGCCTGCAGCTTCGAATACTACTACTGCCAACCTGCTTTGCTTATTTTCAGGCTAATGATTTGTGTATGCGTTCTTCTGTACAGGTTTATGGTGCCTAAAGGCTCAAGTTAGGGCTCAAGGTCGTCAGTCTGCAATTGTGTCACCTACATCGATGGCTTTCCGTGGCTCTCAATAACCCCATCGCCATGAGAGCATCAGGTGAGCCATTCAGTCGATGCTGTGATATCTTCCTCTCTTTTCTTACGTTAGCTAGCCTCATCTCCTTTCAGCTGGCGTGCATCTTCCATCCTTGCAGTTATAGATCATGAAACTAAGGTGTCTTGCATCTCGGAGGGCAGCAATGAGAGATCAACAATGAGTTTGAGCTTCATAGGGCAGCTTCCGCGAAGAGAAGCGTAGAGGAGAGCACAATTTTCAGGTAACCATCTTCTAGCTTCATCTTCTAGCTTTATGTGTTACAGATCAGTCAAGTAAGGTGTGCTTCATGAAAATGTATTGTGTTTGCATCAGTGTATCTTATCCTCGCTTGCCTGAAAACTTCTTCTGTGTTTTTTCCCTATTGTGATGTTCTTCTAATCTTTGTTTTCAGATCGAGGGAGTCGCTGCCCGAAGGAACATGAGATGACTGATAACAGAAAAAGGACGCACTAAATGGATTTGACCAAAAGAGCTAGCTTACAACGTCATATCAGGTAAGTTTCTGATGAATGTAAAGTTTTTGGCAGACTTATGTGATGTATTTCAGCTGATTGCAACTTCAGATGTGTAAGACTTTTTTGTTTGGCTTCATATAAATTTCAAGCTATAAAGATGAGGCAGACATCACTACATTTGTTGCTCAGACAAAAGATTTTGTATACAACAGTAGAGAGCATGCTGGCGGCATCTCTACAACAGTACAGCTGGTGTTGTGAGCCTAGGATAGAGTTGGTTTAGTAGAGTAGAGCATTAGTTTATTGGTAGAGTAGAGTAGAGCATTAGTTTATTGGTTTATTTAGTAGAGTTTGTTTAGTTGCGGGCCTTGAAGTTCTGAAAATACTACGTGGCATTTAAGGTTTCATCTTTGAAGAGCCTTGATAAACTAATAAGCGGTTTATTCAGAAACATGATATTAACACTAATTGTGCTGTGCTCTATGTGTGCATGTGAATATATTGTGTCCATGGCGACCAACCATTAATATTAACACTAATTGTGTTGTGCTCTATGTGTGCATGTGAATACATTGTGTCCATCGCGACCAACCATGCTGTCAAATGATCTGCCTAGCCACTGCTTTAAAATGATTTGTCTGCTGTGCTGCCACTAGGGCAAATGTCGTGTTCGTAACTCCTCGTTACAACTGTACGTTCTTTACGGGATTTTCTTATCAAAACTAGTAGTCTAGCCGCGACTCAGTGGGCATGATCTGGGTTAGCATATCTAAAAACCGCGCCCAGTCTATTTTTTGTGCCACGGTTCCGCGACGTGCTCATTCTTCTCACTTTTTCTGTCGATTTGGGTTAGCAAGTGTTTCGTCTAGTTTCATATATGAATAAATAGTAGCAAATTTGTTGTATCCAATTCATGCAATGATCAATAGACTGCATTTTAAATAGAGTGGAAACATAAAGAGGGATTTTATGTCATACTCTTTCATAATTTTAGCAAGCATCAAAAGTAAACTCAACAACATAGTTTTGAATAGAATCACCACACAAAGACTTGTAATATAATGAGCATACTGGATTATCTAACTCAATTATATCACTTTCATCCTCCCATATATTAGTTGTAGTTGTTCCACATAGAGGACTACTAGGCAATAAAGAATCATGATCATTTGCAATAATATAAGGAGTTTTCATAGGAATTTGTGCATTACCACTGTTGTGAATAGAAGATGCGTAGCTACTCCATTCTTCCTCCACTTGTTCTTGTTTCTCTTCACACTCTTTTTGTTTGGGATGCATGGGTATCCCCAAGCTTAGCCTTTTATTATCTTCTTTCTTAGCACTTTCAACATGATTTCTTGCATTCAAAATAATAGTGCACACGGGGATATTCAAGCTTTTAACATATATGAATAATATATCATCCATATATTTGTGAGCCCTACAATAAGGCTCCAGAGAATCTTTCATTATCTATTTTTCGTGGGTTTCAGTTTTATATGCAAGGTACTGAAAGTAAACTAGCAATGCAAACAAGAATAGAAGCCTAGCACAACGCTCCCCGGTAGCGACGCTAGAAAAGTACTTGATAATCCCCAAGAGCAGGGAATCACTATAGTACAATTCGATAAGTATTTGAGTTTCAAACCCACGAGGAGCTGAAGTAAAGTATCTATTCTCTAAATCCCTATAATCCTCTTATATGGACCTTCATGCAAAGTAAGGAACTAGAGTGTGTATGGTTGGTTTTACTACTAATTAGAAAATGGTGAAGTGTTGGAAGTAAATGTAGGGGTTCGTGCATGAAAATAATAAATTTTTTCTACACCAAGAACCCTAATGCCAGGACCTATCTATTAGTAATGCAGTAATGGGAGGGGCTTTTCGCGAACTTACCCTTGAAGACCAAAAAGCATTGGCATCGCTCGGGAGAGCATGGTTGATGTAGTCGCTATGACGCTGACCTCGGGGTCATGTTGAAGTCTTGTGGCTCCAACGACTCCTAGTACCCCAAGTGTTGCACCTCTGAGGGAGTTAAAAATGTCCGGTGCCTAACGATAACTCCCGCTCCTCCGATCCAGCAGCAGTTGCGGAAGTAGACCTTCTGGATCTGAATCCCGCAGCATGACGGTGCTCCACGATGAAGAAGTCTCATGCTCGCGCCATCTAGACTTTGGACCACGGTCATAGGAGAGAGAGAGAATATCAACTGGAGGTATGCCCAAAAGAGAGGAAACCTTTATTGATTATTTGTGTATTTAATTTGGAAAAATACCTCACAATATATAGGGGAAAAACCCCCCACATAGCTAATTACCTTAGCCATGTGGGACTAAACAAAGGAGAGGCGACGAGGGGGCTGGCCACCGCTGGACTGGGCCCAAGTAGGCCCGCACGGGGGGTCCCTTGGCCCATCCGGCCACCAACTCTCTCCCTTCCCCTTTGGTCTTTCCCTCGTGGGCCTTTTCCCTATGGAATTAGGCCCAATTAGTTATTTGACCTTTTAATTTATTTTTCTTTTATTAATTAATTAAAAATAAATGATTAAATCAATATTTAACATTTACTTACACATTATTTAATCCCCATGGCTATGGAACTCCTTCCACCTCCACTCCGGACATCCTCCGGACTTACCGAAATCGTTTCGGTTTTCTCTCTTTTTATTCTTTGTTGATTCTCTCGATACCAAAATGATCTTTGAGAATCATCAACCCCTTAAACGTGATACCCCACGGTTCAGTAACAATCTAGACATGGTCGAGACACGTCTCGTACCAATGATCATCAGCGGGACCTGGATGCCCATGATGACCCCTGTGCATTCCATGATTCTTTCGTCGCTAAACCATGAATGCCATGTCATATTCCTTTTGTCTAGTATATACTTGCATTGTCTGAGATCTGAGCAATAACATCATCATGTCATGTTCAATATCTTTACCGACAAATGCCACTTAACTCGTTCTAAAAAGAGATATCCCCGTGATCAAATCACACTCTATGGAGCTATTGGATATAACTTCTCCGAATGGACCTTGTAGTATCTTTCCATCACGCCGATAGAAAAATATCTCTATTGACGCATAATTCCTCTTTATGTTTCTCCGAATTCCTGAACGCACCTTTATGATCACCGCTCACGCAAGTGACGTTTGATGTTATCTTAGTATTCTCGGGTGAAAGTGATTGATATGGTCGCACGGTCTAAGAAATAGGACACTAGGTCTTTTCTTTCTAATCATCATAACTTGAACTTCGTGATATGATCGGGTCACGATGCTTAGATTGGGTATAGTTCATCACCTCATTATCGTAATGAGGCAACTCCATTATCAACTGGCATAAATGCCACATGATCAGGAAACCTTGATCATCGATTGACCAATGAACCAGTGACCAGAGTTTCACTGGAAACTACTAGTTATTTGTATGTCACACATGTATTGGTGTTTCATATCAATACATTTATAGAATGACATAAAACCTTAATCATAAACCTTATGAAATATGATAATAATCCATATTATTTGTCTCTAGGGAATATTTCCGACAGTCTCACACTTGCACTAGAGTACAGATAAACTAGCTGCATTTGTTCACTAATCATCGACACCTTTTAACCCGGCACTTCTGATCATGCATGCTCATGGAAGAGGTTGAGTTTAGGGTCTGGAATTCGCAGTCCCTTATATCCTTTGCAACTTACTAATGCCACCTTAATTTACATTAATGCTTTATCATCTCAAGATAACTTCTTGCGTATGTATCGTGGTTATGACAACCGAGTGATGTCGGTTTCTAGGAGCCAACAGTGACATTAGATTAGTCAATTTGAACTTTCTCATGGGCACTATGCCCTGGGACATACTCTTTGTAAAAAGACTAACTTACCCCACCACAACATTATACAACACTATATATAGTATCCTTATACTTTTACTTTAAACATAGCTATCGAAACACTAGTGCACTATGTGCATTTTTTGATGTTGTCGGCGTAATGGGATCGGGGGTCCCTCGCATTGCGCCGTAGCGCATGGGCCAGGACCCACCGGTTAGCAACTCGGCGGATGTGTGGCCTGGCCGGCAAGGGCGTCGCAAGGATGTGAGCACCATGTGCTCCAAGCAGGTATGGCCTTGGCGTGATGAGCCTATGAAGGCTGACTGTCGGCTATGATGTAGGTGCCTATGGATGAGACGAACACTACACGACGAGTCTTGATCTGATAGCCGGGCGCAGACAAGGAGGAAAGGACAACAACATGCGCAAGGTGGTCCGATTCCTCCTTCCGGGGGCTGCCCGGAAGTAGGGTGAGGGCACGGTTGGGGGAAGCGAAGCCAAGGAGCAGCCTTGACTAAGCCCCGAAAGGACCATGGGAGCACTTCTTCTGGGCTAGGCGTGGCCCGGAAACCGGAGTCAACTAAGCCTGACAAGGAGTGTCATGCCCAACCTTGGGAACTGGCGACTGTCCAGCACTGCTAGACATCATCATGGCGCTACAATCCGCTACAGCACGCCACCGATAGGAGTGACAGCTCGGAGCCTAAGATGTCACTCAGCCATCGAGTGCACATGTGCACCGCCCCTGGCCATCCATTGGCCAGATGCGCTGCACATATGCCTGAAGACAATGTGGCACACCGCGATTGAGCCCGGGAATGCACCGGATAGGGCTCCATGCTGGCCCTTGTAGTGACCCCTTGGGTAATAAAAGGAGGCACTTGGCCGAAGGTTGAGGGGGTTGTTTTTTGAGAGGGTTTTTGGAGAAGGGTCCTTTGAAGGGTTTTTGGAGGAGAGCTTTCGATGGGAGTTTTTTCAAAGAGAGAAAGGTTCAAGAGTTGGGAGAGGTAGAAAAGCGAGAGAAGAAACAAAGAGGAAGCCCGAGGAGTGTAGAAGCTAGAGATAAACTGGCTCCCTGGCACCGTACAGATCATCTCCTTGTACCTTGATCCACCCCAGATAATCCACCAAAGCAGGATGTAGGGTTGTTAGCCGAAGGGCGGCCCGAACCTGGGTAAAAAATGATTGTGTGTGCTCTATGTGTGTTGTGTGCTCGTAGCAGCAGGTCCCTTCGTCGACGTTGAGGCCGGAATGCCTTCGTGCCCACTACCAAACAAATAGGGGGTGTCTAACATCCCCGATGTTAGCGTAGGCGAGACGCGACATCTGTCGCGCCAGGTAGAGGGCGGCCGCGTTTTTGGCTTCGGCAATTAGATTCATCACCAACAACTTTGTGAGCTTTGTCGTCATCACCATCATCATCACTAACATCAGCTTCGTCGTCATGTTCAACCTTGTCATCGACCACGTCATTCGCCACCCATGGTGACAAAGAGAGGTGCTATCGCCTGGACCGGCCCTGCCACGGTAGACTCACCTGCGCACGAACTTGCTCCCACGCCCTGCCATGGATGCCTAGCCTCATGCATGGAGCGCGGACCCCGTGACGGTGGAAGGAGAACCGGTAACCATGCCACAGGACACTTGGGGGCTGTTGCCCCGAGACCTACGGAGCAAGACCTCATCTATGTGGGGTCATCTGCTGACCCCGTACACAGGCGCGCTGAAGGACGTCGAGGTGATTCCTCTACAGAAAATGAAGCGCTAGTTCGAGATTACCTACTGCAGCTGCGTCAACAGGCTATGGGCGCAGCTGAGGTAGGGAGCATGGCTTTAGGATACGGAAGCGGCTGTCGTGCCTTCTCTCCTGCCTTACGGCAGGTGGCGTGGTTGCCAAAATTCCTTCCCATTGTCCCCATCAAGTTTGAAGGCAACACCAACCCATAGGAGTTTCTGGCCATCTACTCCACGGCAATGGTGGTTGTGGGTGCTGATGAGAAGGTCATGGCCAATTGGTTTCCAATGGCCCTCAAGGTCACGGCCTTGTCCTAGCTCATGCATCTACCTAAGGAGTCCATTTGTTCCTAGGTCGCATTGTGTACACGCTTTATGAGCATGTTCCAGGGAGCCTTCAAGTACCCGGCAACACTCATTCAGCTCCACACAGTGGTCCAGGAGAGTGGTCAGCGGCTACGAGACTTCATGCTGCTATTTTTGCAGATCGCACACACTATCCTGGAGGCGGAGGATGCCGCCATTATTGGCGCATTCACCATGAATGTGCGTGACATCAAGATGTGCGAAGAGCTTAACATACATCTCGTCAAGAGCATCCATGAGTTGTGGGTGTTGGCTGACCTCTGCTTCTTAGCAGAGGAAGGACACCTTGCGCCCGAGGACGCTTCTTGGGAAGCGCTGGAGCGGTGGACCTAGCAAGCACTGCTGCAAGGAAGAGTGTCTCGCTTAAGCAGGGCCTCCGATAGGCTTTGGCTGCAGAGCCTAGTGCTCCCACTGGGGCTGAAAATAAGACCAAACCGGAGGAAGAAGTTGCAGCTGCCAAGCCCGTCACAGGGAAGTAGTGCCCTATGCACGAGTCGACGAGCATGACGCTCGGAACAACCGCTCCATCCTCCATTACACCGAGGGACGGAAGAGGCGCATCACTGAGCACGGGACTAACGGTACCTTTGGGAACTGTTACCGCTGCAATAAGGCTGGCTATCATGCAAAGGACTTCCTGGTCCAACCTGGCCCAGTTGCCCCCGCCAGAGGTCGTGGGGGCAACGTCAGTGCTGCACGAGGAGGGGATGGAGACAGAGCAAGAGAAGGGAACGGAGGGGGCCGCGGCAACACACCCCTCAACCGCGTGGCAACGACCCTGCTATTAACCAAGGCGGCGACGACGATGGGTGTGGACAGTACCCACAAGTATAGGACTGCGTGTGCGCACATAGAGGAGCCTACGCCAAGACTTCCCACGGGGAGTTTAAGCATTTATCCCGTGAAATGTGCGCCACATAGCCTAGCCCGGATGCGCAATGACCACTTCAGTAGTCTCATATGACAATTACTTTTGGTGCAGGAAATCACCCGGACCACATCGCCGGGGTCGGCACGCTACCCCTGATGGTCTCCCCCATCATAAAGAACGTGGGGGGAGATCGAGCTACAGGTCACATTCGGCACTCAAGACAACTACCGCACTGAGAACATCATCTTCAATGTTGCGGACGTTTCCCTACCTTATAACGGCATAATAGGGTGCCCTGCCTTGGCAAAGTTCATGGTGGTCTCCCAGCATGCCTACAACTCGCTCAAGCTTCCCTCCTCGTGGGGGACCTTGGCCATTAAAGGTGATATCAGGGACGCCATGTTCTGCTCTGAACAACTATTCAAACTAGCAGCCACCTCTTTCCTTGTGACTCACATTGACTCTTTATCCGACTCGGACCAACCTTTTGCCCTGATTCTTTCCTTGTGGTTATTTCCTTGTGGTTATTTCAGTGTCATACTAGGGTTTCTCCTTCTCCCCAAGAACTAATGATTTGCTCAGTCATGGAGGCAATCAACATCATGGCAATAACAATGGAATCTATCATAGATGAATAGTACTTGTATAAATCCACAACGAGTACGGAAATTACAACAAGATATAGACAATATGTAAATGGGATCGATGGAGATGGTGGTGATGCAGCGGTTGATGATGAAGATCAATGCCTTAGCCTCCCGAATGTGCGCATGGCAAAGATGGATCCTCGGTGGACGAGTTCCCCCTCCAGATGCCTTACGGAGGTGAGTTTTTGGCGATTTCTGGTTGTTCTGTATGTCTCCTCTTCGATCCAGTTGCACGGGGTGAAACTATTTGAGGAGGCGGTGGCGGCGCCAACTATACGACAGGAACTATACGGCCGGAAAATTATTCCCGCCGTATAGTTGGTCGTTAAACCATCTGGATGACTTGATCGCTTCGGGTTTTCTTCTGGTGTTATTGATATTTCCCAAATAAGCAATTTACGTTGTTTTGACTCCTTTTCTCCCCAATACTACTACTCCAAGAATTGTGTCCATTGTATCCATCATCTGTCCTAATCCTGGTGAAAATAGACATAAAATATGCACACGAACGTCGTAAAATACCAAGATCCTACAACTACAATGCAAAATAATAATATAAAGCATGATGCAATTATGCACTCATCACATATCACATCACAACGCCTCTGCAAAACAAAGTTAGATGCCTCTACTTTATATTTGCATGTTTTATTTGGCTGCTAGGGCTTTTGCACAAGAATCTATTCTTACCTACGAACTTCCACCACAACGCTGATCAAGTAGTTGTTTTCTACTACACCCCTTTTGGGGCCCTCCTTTGCAAATGGCATACCAACTAATGCGAGAGAGATAGACACCCCCAAAGCCACCTTATATGGTACAAGCCATATGTCAAGCATGGACCAGTCTCGCGAATGAACGCCTAAACTCGGTTGGGGGCCGCTTCATCAAGCATTGTTGTGGTATACACAAGTACACGTGGGAGGGTAACAACTAAAAGATCAACGCCCACACACTATAACTCGTGTGTTCTACCCATACTAGCAATACTACGCATAGATCTAGCTCTACTATCACTATTGGGGTTCGCGCATGAAAACAATATTTTTTCCTACACCAAGAATCCTAATGCCAGGACCTATCTCTTAGTAATGTAGTAATGGGAGGGGCTTTTCACAAACTTATCATTGAAGACCGAAAAGCGTTGTCAACGCTCGGGACAGTGTGGTTGATGCAGTCGATCTAATGCCGACCTAGGGGTCGTGGTGAAGTCTTGTGGATCAGACGACTCCTAGTGCCCCAAGTGTTGCACTTCTGAGGGAGTTACACATGTCTGGTGCCTAACGATGACTCCCGCTCCTTGGATATAGTAGCGGTTGCGGAATTAGCCCTTCTGGATCCGAATCCCGCAGTGCGACGGCGCTCCACGATGAAGAAGTCTCCTGCTCGTGCCATCCAGACTTTGGACCACGGTCACGGGAGAGAGAGAGAATATCAACTAGAGCTCTCCCCAAAAGAGAGGGAACCTTTATTGATTATTTGTGTATTTAATTTGCCAGAATACCTCATAATATATAGGGGGAAACACCCACATAGCTAATTAGCTTAGCCATGTGGGACTAAACAAAGTAGCAGGGAGGAGGGGGCTGGGCGCCGCCGGCCTGGGCCCAAGTGGGCCCCACGCGGTGTACCTTGGCCCAGCCGGCCACCACTCTCTCTTCCCCTTTGGTCTTTCCCTCATGGGCCTTTTCCCTATGCAATCGGGACCAGTTAGGTATTTGACCTTTTAATTTATTTTTATTTTATTAAATAATTTTAAATTAATGATTAAATCAATATTTAACATTTACTTACACATTGTTTAATCCCCGTGGCTATGAAACTCCTTCCACCTCGACTCCGGACATCCTCCGGACTTACCAAAACTATTCTGGTTTTCTCTCTTTCTATTCTTCAGTGATTCTCTCGATACCAAAATGATCTTCGAGCATCATCAAGCCCTTAAGCATGATACCCCACGGTTGGGAACACTCCAGACATGGTTGAGACACCTCTCCTACCAATGATCATCAGCGGGACCTTGATGCCCATGATGACCCCTGTGCATTCCATGTTTCTTTTGTCGCTAAACCATGAACGTCGTGTCGTATTCCTTTTGTCTCTTCGATACATGCATTATCCGAGATATGATCAATCACATCACCATGTCGTGTTCAATATCATTACCGACAAATGCCACTTAACTCGTTCCGACAAGAGATATCCCCATCATCAAATCACACGTTGTGCAGCTATTGGATATAACTTATCCGAGTGGGCCATGTAGTATCTTTCCATCACGTGGATAGAAAAATCCCGCTCTTGACGCATAATGCCTCTACATGTTCCTCCGAATACTTGAACACACCTTTATGATCACCGCTCATGTCAGTGAGATTTGATGTTATCTTAGTATTCTCGGGTGATAGTGATTGATATGGTCTCACGGTCTAAGAAATAGGACACTGGGTCTTTTCTTTCTAATCATCTTAACTTGTACTTCATGATATGATTGGGTCACGATGCTTAGATTGGGTATAGTTCATCACCTCATTCTCGTAATGAGGTGACTGCATTGTCAACTGGCATAAATGCCACATGATCAGGAGACCCTGATCATCTGTTGATCAATGAACCAGTGACTAGAGTTTCACTGGAAACTAAGGTTGTTTATATGTCACATGTGTATTGGGTTTCCTATCAATACAGTTATGGGATTTCTATTTTTGTGCCCTCGGTTCGTTAGTTGTACTCAGTTTTCCCTAGCCGCTTAGTTTTTCCTCACTTTTTCCCATCTCCTTGTACGAAACTCTCACATGGTCTGAAACTTGCCGTCCGTTAGCCTTGCCGTTATGTGCTGACAAGTGGGGCCACGTCCAGACAGGTCCCGTAGTGGACCCTTGCTATTACGTGCTGACGAGTAGGGCCGCGTTTGTCGGGTCCCCTAGTGTACCCTTGTCGTTACATGCTGACAAGTGGGGCAGCGTTCAGTTGATTCCCGTAGTGGACACCTCTCTCAACTTATCCAGATCAGCATCGGACCCGCAGCTTATCCACGTGAGCGCTGGACCCACAGCTTATCCATGTGAGCTCCGGACCCACAGCTTACCCAGGTTGGCGTTGCAACATGGGATCCCGAGCCAGCCCCATGCCCTCGCCCGTGTTGTTGCTTTATTTTCATATAGTGTAATGCATATACGAAAATTATACACCTTTGAACTCTGTTAAATCGCACTTAGGACATGATAATGTTGTGCTAATAAAATCCTGATCATTTATCATTTCCATGGAGTGAAATATAATGCATAAACTTGCATATACAAAAATTATACACCTTTGAACTCTTTGAAATCGCACTTAATACGTGATAATGTCGTGCTAAGAAAATCTTGAGAGATTATCATTTTCATAGAGTGTAATGTAATGCACAAACTTGCATATGCGGAAATTATAAACCTTTGAACACTTTTAAATCGCACTTAATACATGATAATAATGTGCTAACAAAATTTTGAGAGATTATTATTTTCTCCTCCATATTCGTATAGTGGAATGTAGTGCATAAGCTTGCATCTATGAAGTTTATACACCTTTGAACTCTTTGAAATCGCACTTAATACGTGATAATGTTGTGCTAAGAAAATCTTGAGAGATTATCATTTCCATGGAGTGAAATATAATGCATAAACTTGCGTATACAAAAATTATACACCTTTGAACCCTTTGAAATCTCACTTAATACGTGATAATGTTGTGCTAAGAAAATCTTGAGAGATTATCACTTTCATGGAGTGAAATATAATGCATAAACTTGCGTATACAAAAATTATACACCTTTGAACTCTTTGAAATCGTACTTAATACGTGATAATGTTGTGCTAAGAAAATCTTGAGAGATTATCATTTTCATATAGTGGAATGTAATGCATAAACTTGCTTATGCGAAAATTATAAACCTTTGAACACTTTTAAATCGCACTTAATACATGATAATGTTGTGCTAATAAAATCCTAATCATTTATCATTTCCATGGAATGGAATGTAATGCATAAACTTGCGTATACGAAAATTATACACATTTGAACTCTTTGAAATGGCACTTAATATTGTGCTAAGAAAATCTTGAGAGATTATCATTTTCATAGACTGGAATGTAATGCACCAATTATACACCTTCGAACATGTTCCCTTCAAATTATATTCAAGTTCATTTGTTTATGGAGTTAAAGTACTGGTGGCATACTCGTTATTTTGCATGGATAGAGGGGTGCCCCCGACAAATATAGGGGTTAACCTGTCCACTAGATCACAGAGGATTAACGGTTGGTGGGCACGATCCGTGTGAAAACTATCGCGACCAATTAGAGCGTAACAGCGAAGATGAGCACAGGTGCGAGAGATGGATACAAAGAGAGGGGGAAACTGAGTAGCACTTAAGAACCAAGGGCACAACTGAGTAGAACTTAAAAACCAAGGGAAGACTGACAAAGGGATTCAAATATAAAATAGAAAAGGATTTAAAAATAGAAAATGCATATTTTATACAATAAAATACATCTTGGCATACATCAAACTATTTGCAATTCAAATATAGACCAGTTTGACAATTATTGTCTCATTCCGACAAACTATGTTTTGGGGAGGGATGTTTGGGGATGAGCCTTGAGTAGAAATCCATGAACCTTCATAGATAGTAGGTGATTTGAAAAGTGGTGATTTAGGTTAAAACTTGGTTTATATACATTTACTATGGTGGCGGGTCACATAATAAGACTCCCTGGGTAGATGCCACTGTGTTTTGCTCTTTTTGAATTTGTTGTGCATAAAATGACTCAATTAGCTAGCTAAAACCTATTCGTTGACTCTATGTTGACCAACCACCAGAGGGTAAAACTGAGTATATTGCACATGGCAGTGTTAGTACTGGAGGGCAAAACTGAGTACAACCAAACTGCTAGTGTTACACTCAAGGGCAAAACTGAGTACAACTAAATCGCCAAGGTTAGACACGAGGGAAACGACGTGACTCATGGTACGCGTGTGCGGTGCACGGGGTGGTAGCGGACACGTGTGGCCATGCATGGTGCAGCAGCGTACGCGGTTACACGGTGCACGGTAGTGCGACGAAACGTCGCTTCCCTTATCCTTTAATAGAGGCCTCCCCACTCTCACTCATCACTCACTCGCTCACTCAACCGTGTCCACAGTCCCATCACCTTCTACAAACCGCCAAGAAATCCCCAACCACGTCAGCGATGAAGAAGAATGGCACGGTGGAAATCAGCGCCTCCAAGGCCGCCGGCGAGGAGGCCCCTGTCCCCGTACAAGCCCCCGTCCCCGTCCCCGTCCACGCATCCACTATAGCTGCCGACGAGGAGGCCCCCGCTGATCTCGGGCAGATCCCGCTTAGCTGGAATCTCTACGAGGAGGTTGTTTACATAAGGCCGGAGAACCCCTACAATACCAGCATCGCACTCTACTGTTTCTCCAATAGGAGGATAGCAGCGACGCCCACAGTGACGACGACTCCAAGGACACCAAGACTCGTCATGTGCTGAGGAGGCTGAAGTCCGGCCAGTACAACAACTTCTTCGCCGACGATGTGTACAGGTGCCCCTTCTGCCTCACCAGGAGGCTCCGCGCCACGGACTTCAACTCCCTCGTGACACATGCTGAGGACGTGAGGACCTGCGGTGAGTCCATGAATGTCTACGACTTCATAGCCAAGCACCAGACGCTCGGTCTTCACCTCTGCAACCTCTAGAAGGTGGCTATCAAGGAGGGTCGCATGCCCCCGATCAAGCCCAAGGCACCCAAGGTCAAGGGACTGGGCAGCAAGAAGTGGAGGAGGCGCCATAGGGAGGAGGCAGAGGCCCTCCTAGCAGAGGCCATGAGGGGCCACTAATCTGCTACTACTGCTATAAAGCAGCTTCTTTTGTCTTGTCTGTGTTGAACTTGTCCGCCGCTGCTACTGAGCAGCCTACTTGTCGAACCTCGTTAAGTACCGTACTATATAACCTATATTAGCTACTTTATCGACATTTGGTCTGTTTACTGAATTCATTTATGGTGTTGGTTAGTTTTGCTGCTCTAGATTTGCTACCAGATTGGGGGAAAAACAAGGGCAAATGGAACAATGAATGAAGAGACAAGATGCTCTAGATTCGCTACCTTTTTAAGCAAAAAACACAAATATTAGCGAGAGAGAGAGAGGGGAAAAGGCGCTCTTAAAAAGGCCAATCATAAAAACAATAAAAACTTCCAATTTAGGCGACAGGGTGTACGTAACCACCAAACACGTCCCACATGGTCCCACACCACGTCCCCCATAATCAGCGAGAGATGGATGGTTGGTCCGCTTTGTATCCTGGCCCCACCTATCAGCATGTAACGGTCGAGGGGATGTAACATAACGCTCAACACACGACCCGCCCCAACACAGTCCCACTGGTCAGCATGTAACGATCAAGCCTTTGACCTGACGGCATCCCCCATCCGAGCGCATGTGAGGGTTTCGTAATGGATGGAGGGAAAAAGTGAGCAAAAACTAAGCAGTTGGGGAAAACTGAGTACAACTAATGAACCAGGGGCACAAAAATAGAAATCCCTATAGTTATAGCATGACATAAAACCTTAATCATAAACCTTATGAAATACGATAATAATCCATATTATTTGTCTCTAGGGCATATTTCCAACAGTAAATACTAAAAGTATACTATTGCAAGCAAGTAAAGCAAGTTCTAGTGAAGTAGGAGCAATTTTCTCAAGGGAGCAAGTGTTTAGGCATTTTTTGTATTTTATCCGTTTGGTTGTCACAACTAGCATGCGCACTTGGATAGTATTTTTGTTGTTTCTTTTAGAGAGGATCCATATATAGGTGTAGGCATGTACATGAGCAAATACACCCTTAGTGGTTGATCCCAAGGGCGTTACCATGAAAACAAGGGAATTATTAAGACATAAAGTCCAACCACCGCATTTAGATTTAAGGTCCCCATTGTTATACCCCCCTATTAATTAACCATCAATTAATATGACATGTATTTTTAAGACTTAGGAATCAATTTATGTCATTCTCTGGCCACCCCTCCTCCTATCAACATGCAACAGTGACCACTTTATGCATCCCCCAACATGTGTGTGCACTCATATATTAGTACATAAGATCATCATAGAATATAACATATACTTTTATGCAACAATCAACAAACTATTTCACAATTGCCATAAACAATTCACTACTCAAACAAAGACAGAGAGACACAATAGATCATAGGAAAACAATAGATTGCATCACACATCATGTTTGCCAAGAGATTACAGTAGGGGTTTGGAGAGGATCTTGTTGTATATGTTGATGATGAACACGCTAGAGAGGGGTGGAGCCCACCGGAGGCAATTCTGGTAGCGTTTCCCCCCTTCGATCTCCGCTGGCGGCGGCTTGCAGACTCTCTGTTTATGTGTTTTCGATCTCCACCTCCAAATGTGTTGAGGGTGGCTGCAAGGGGGTATATATAAACATGTCGGTGGGCGCAAGATTAAAGCAAATCGGATGGCCGAGGTGGGAAAGACCCCAAGTGGCGCGACCTGGGTACTGGGTTGCACCATTGGGCCTCTTTCTCAGCCCATTAACACCCTAGTGCCCTTCTTCGGCCTGATGGATGCGTCTCAAAATTTCTGAAGCATGCTCTCTAACCTTGCCCTTTTTGGAGTATAATAGCTCTTGAAAACACAAAAATACTAACATAAGGTATATTCTCCCAGCTAGAGTTGGAAACAAAAGAGAAAGGATTGTTTAGAAAATCCCCAAAATCATTAAGAACATTGATAATAACTACTAATATGATGCAAATATGTGGGAATATGTGACAATAAACTACAAAGTTCATGTATGCGTTTTACATGCATCAGCCTCCAGTCAATCGTCCATCATGATGTTACACAACTACTACATCTTAGTAACAGAAAGTAATCTACTTTTCGTCATGATCTTGGCACTCAGACCGTTAGAATAGAATGAACAACTGAATGGCTCATATTTGTTTTTATACATAAAGTGCATTTGATACAACAATAGAAAATGGCCATATCACATCGCATGACCCTCCAAAATAAAATTAGACGCCTCTACTTTATCTTTTGCATGTTTTACATGGCTTCTAGGGCTTTCACGATAGAACTGTTTCTTACCTACGAACTCCAACCAAAACATTGACCAAATTGTTGTCTCTTCTACACCCCTTTCAAGGCCCTCCATTGAAAATATAATACCAACTACTGTGAGAGAGACAGACATCCGCCGACCGCATATATTGTACAAGCCAAATGTCAAGTGTGGAACTAGTCTTGCATAAGCTTGTAAGGTCGGTCTAAGCCATTTCATCAAACAGTGTTGCGATATAAAAAAATACATATGGGAGAGTAACAACTAGAGGGTAAATGCCCACATTCATCTTGTGTTCTACCCGTACTAGCATAACTACGCATAGATCGGTTTTGATACCACTAAAGGGGTTCGTAGCAAAAAAAATGTTTCTAACTAGCACAACATTAATGCCAAGATCTATCTATGAGATAATGCAGTAATGGGAGAGGTTTCAGAGACATACCCTTGTAGATTAAAAGTGTTTAATGTTTCACGGGAAACGTGGATGATGTAGTCATCCTCATAGCCGACCTCAAGGTCGTGATGTTCCTCGCATGACTTCCAGGTGCCACAACTGGTAGCACCCTCATGGTTTCGCACACGCCTAGTGATCAACGATGACTCCGTTCTCCCCGATCCAACCAGGATTATGGAAGTAGACCTTCTAGAACCAGGATCTAGAAGCGCGATGGAGTGCTAGAGTCGTGTTGTCTCCCACGCCCACAATTATTTTTGGAACCGCAAGCACAAGAGCTAATGAGAGAGTGAGAGAGAGAGGAAAATTCCCTAAGGGAAATTGCCTTAGAAATTATACTAATATTAATTCTTATTTTCCTTCTCCATGGACCACTCTTTATGTAAAAGAATGGGAGGTAATCCCACTTGCTCGTTGGTAGTGTGGGACTAAAGGAGGGGAGGAGCATCGAAGGAAGGGAGGCGCCAGCTAGGTAGGCCCTCCCCCACCCCGTGCGCAGCCTAAGCTGGTCGAGCAGGTTCCCTAGGGCGACGCCCCCCTACATGTTGGTTTGCGGCCCGAAAGTTCCTGGGCGAGTACATCGCGGTACCCGAATTGCCTGTAATTTCCGCGTTTTGTAAAGTTGGGCTGCCAACTAGAGAGAGGGGCCATTTCGAGGCAAACTCATCTCACCCCTACCAAATTCAAACATTCTGTCAAACTGCCCCGTGAAGTAGACGACAAGGACCCACATGTCGGTCATCTGTCCGTGACGCCAGACCCAACGCGGCAACCTCTTAGGAAAATCGAGGAATTAAGTGGCTTCGATGCGTTGACCAATTTCACAAATCCATTCCCTCCTTCCCCCGAGCACCAGCGGCGTCGAAATCCACCCTCTAGGCAGAACGATCCCTTCGGATATTTGACTTCTGGTGCCATGTTGCTGCGCCCATTCGCTGATCCCGAGCTCCAATGGTGAATGTCGTAGCCGCCATTGTGAGGCTCTAGCCCGCATCCTCCACCGACGACCTGAGCAACTCGAAGGATGGCAGATCCTACTACCAAAGAAGAAGAAGTTCTGGCTACATGAGGGTGAGCTACCCTTCTCTTTGCTATTCGAACTAATTATAACTGCTAGCTGGCTACTGAACCTAAAATTGTTTGTTAGCCCAACGCTGACAAACATATTTTGTCCATAGTTTTATGTCAAGTGGGATCTCCGCGGACCATCCTTACCTGGTTATGGTTGCCCTCTTCGGGTACGACTCTAAATCAGCAAGGGTGAAGGGAAAGTGGTATGGACACTATTGTATCATGATGGAAGAAACGTCTGCGCAGATCTGCACTATCCCTAGTATGATTGCTGCTCTACGTAATCATGATGAAATATGGCTGAAGCAGACTGCAAAGTTTAGCTTCATGGATGAACGAGGCATCATGGTTCCTCTAACATGTGACAGTTAGCTAATTGGGTTGATGAAAACGTATGCTTTGGCTTGCATGTTTGAGCTGAATTGTGATGTACTAGATGTCGAAGCTGCTGCAACTAGAAGTCGCCCTTCTATCCTTGGACAGGGTGGTCGCTCAAACCCAATTAGTTCCTAGTAAACAAAAGTCTCTTGGGGTTCGCATGTTTTTGCTGAATTGTAATTTTTGTTTTATCTACTTTGTAGATATTAGGCAGTTATGCAATAGTCCTGTTTCTTTGACAGGAAGTGCCACAAGGTTAGAAACATGACTGCCGGGTCAGTCATTTTGTTACCAGAAGAAAATAAAAATGAGTGGAAAGATGATGTTGGACACAATTCTGGTGCTGATTGACCCGACGATGCAGAGTACGTGAAGCTAAGAAAATTGGCACCAAGGAAGAGGAAGAAGGCAGGAAATGAAGAAGCCAGTGGACGTGAAGGCTTGGCACCCAGGCAGGGGAAGAAGGCTACTGGCAATGAAGATGCATAATAATGTGTTGAACTTGAACCTATATATGTAATTCGGTTAAATTCTGGAGCTCTGTGCATGGAACTTTGCGGGGCGAAACAATTTACCCATGTTCTCGCAGTAAAATGTACCGCGACTTAGGGTTTGGAAACTCCCGAGTCAGTAGTTGAATCCGAAATTGTGATTGTGCCACTACTATCTAAAAACACGCAGCTGAGGGGTAGGAGGTCTCCAAATTCGATGGAATGTAAGTGGCACAGAAATAAATTATTTAAGATGCTACACTCCACGAAACAACAACTTATTTTAGCTGCTGCATAACGACATGGCAACATAAACAACAATGGAAATCGATAATGCCCAGATGATGAGGAAATCGGTACCACTTTCTGGCCTAATCTTGAGCCCGTCTATCTCACCGCCTCCCTACTCCTACATTCCCTGCATCTCGCGAAGCTCCCGGATCTCCAGTAACCGGGTGTATGTGCTTCCACTTTATAAATTGTGGTTATGCCATTTGCATGCGGCACAATCCATGTAGGTTACGTTTAAACAAACCACCAATGTCAGAATAGCACCATGATCAGACAAAAAGAAGTAATGCAGGGTTAAGACAGATTATGGGCGACCAATATTTTTCTCCTAGGACTCCGAGACCACTAGTTCAGATCGCTAGGTCAACAAGCACTACTATTACAACTTAAAAAAGCACGGAGCTCAAGCTAAATAGAACTAGTTATCACGCATCTCCTTGACCTTCCTAATCTTAGCCCGATGCGCATCTTCCTGTGAGAGGAAGGATCGAATTGTCTGCTCCTTCCTTTTAGCGTCTTCCTTGGACAACTTCAATTGTTTCTCTGCATTTATCCTCATGCACTTGACAATACTCGTAGTTGTGAACTGCAACACTTTGGCCTGGTGAAGTTCATTCCTTGCTTGAGTCAGTTCTTGCTCTTCTTTAGCCTTTAGGGCCAATGCCATGTCCCTCTCCTTCTTGACTTTGCGAACCTTGTCTTGCACCCTTGTGAGGTCTCGGTTAAGATTGGTTGTGTCAACTTGGTCAAATATCTTCATCTCAACATTGTCAAGAAGTGAGATGACTATGGATTCTTTCAACTCAACAGTCATATCCCATTGTTTGTCCACTGTTTTCTGCATTGATTTGGGCCACTCTGGATCTACCCATTTGACAGCACCGCAACTTCTACATTGCATCATTGCACGATGTCCTTGACACCGTAAAAACCTCCTGCCTGCATGTCGTCCTTCGAACGCTACAAATTTAGCGAGCACATATCCATGTTTACATAGTGGAGGACTGTCTTCCTCCGCTAAACCGTGATAGTCGGAGTCGTACAACGTCTGGTTGGCCTAACACATCATACGTGCATGAGTAAACAGAGTAGATCTAGCTAAAATTAGATAATTGGCCACAGATGATAGAGATGAGACGACTCACATCGAAATCACCGTCCCTATCGTCAGGACGTGTTTCCTCACCGTCTCCCCTTGAACCCATGGCGAGAGGGGGTGCGGGACTTGGGTGGCTGCCCGAGAGATGGCTGGAGGCGTCGTCGGCTTGCGGCTACGGCGGGATGGGAGAGAAGTGCGGAAAGTGGCTTCAAGGAGAAGGAAGAGCAGTATGGGGAGGAACAGAAGTAAAGGGGGTGTGACACTGGTATATGGCCCACGAGACTCGTGAGTCGTGACACTCGCAAAAGGGGAGCGCCCGGTGTTGCCAGTTTGTCTAGAGCAAGTGGACAGTAAGTGTGGCTAATCATGTCACAGAACATCCTACTCACGGATTGCTCTTACGATGAACCATTCTAATCGTGCAAGCGCCCCGATCGAACGGTATGTAACAATCGTCATGCAGAACGACTGTGTTAGGGTGTGCCTTCTAGAAGACTCGGTCTAACGACTACCATTGGGGCCTAAGGTTAGGGCTCTCCTAAGGTTATGATCCATGTGGTTAATGAAAAGAACGCACATTTCAATGACACTAGTGGATCCATATGTGGTTTGTGAAAAGAACACCCATGCAATGACTTTAGTGGATCCATGTGTGGTTTATGAAAAGAACACACATCCAGTGACTCTAGTTGTGGTTAATGAAAAGAACACACATGCAATGACACTAGGGGATCCATATGTGTTTAATGAAAAGAACACACATGCAATGAAACTGGTGGATCCATATGTGGTTTGTGAAAAGAACACACATGCAATGACACTGGTGGATCCATATATGGTTTGTGAAAAGAACAGACATGCAATGAACTCTGGTGGATCCATATGTGGTATATGAAAAGAGAAGACATCAAATGCCTCTAGTTGTGGTTAATGAAAAGAACACACATGCAATAACACTAGGTGGACCATATGTGCTTTGTGAAAAGAAGACACATGCAATAACACTGGTGATCCATATGTGGTTTGTGAAAAGAGCACACATGAAATGACACTGGTGGATCCATATGTGGTCTATGAAAAGAGCAGACATGCAATGACTCTGGTGGATCCATGTGTGGTTTGTGAAAAGAACAGACATGCAATGACTCTAGCTATGGTTAATGAAAAGAACACACATGCAAATGAACTCAGGTGGATCCATATGTGGTTTATGAAAAGAACACACATTCAATGACGCTGGTGGATCCATATGTGGTTTGTGAAAATAACACACATGAAATGACTCTAGATGTGGTTAATGAAAAGAACACACATGCAATGACACTAGTGGATCCATATGTGGTTTGTGAAAAGAACACACATGGAATGACAATAGTTGTGGTTTATTAAAAGAACACACATGCAATGACACCGGTGGATCCATGTGGTTTGTGAAAAGAATAGACATGCAATGACTCTAGCTATGGTTAATGAAAGGAACAGACATGAAATGACACTGGTGGATCCATATGTGGTTTGTGAAAGAATACACATGCAATGACTCTAGTTGTGGTTTATGAAAAGAACACACGTCTAGTGACTCTAGCTGTGGTTTATTAAAAGAACACACATGCAATGATACTGGTGGATCCATATGGTTTATGAAAAGAACAGACATGCAATGACACTAGTGGATCCATGTGTGGTTAATGAAAAAAACAGACATGCAATGAACTCTGGTGGATACATATGTGGTCTATGAAAAGTAATATGGATGATTATAAGTGGTAATTGAAATCTGAAATAAGAGTGGTTGTAAACGGGGTTTCAATGCTTAGAAACAAGGCCTAGGGATCATACTTTCACTACTGGACGCTCTCATATAAATATCTTCTCTTCATGATGCTACCCTGAACTACTCTCCGGTTGGACGATGTAGGGCTATAACAGCACACCTTAAAGTTCGCATTCCCCATCTAGATAACCCCTCACTGTCACCTTGAGCGCTAGATGGTTCCAACAAACACCACAATCTCATAGAGACATCCAACCCAAATTATACTCATGATAAGTATTTATGTAACCTTAGCCTAAGTGCCACACGGTGTGCACACTGTCAACTTCACACACATGGGGATAAGCAGAGATTCATTAAAGCACTTGAGTAGCAGAAATGATCTATAGATTACAAAGCTCGTGCATAGAGAGAGATGAACACATAGCTACCGGTAGAACCCTTAGCATCGAGAGAGAACTACTCCCTCCTCATCATGGGAGTCAGCAATGGCGATGGAGATGGCGGTGGAGTCGATGGAGATGGATCCGAGGGCACTTCCCCGTCCCGACAGGGTGCCGGAACAGAATCTCCTCTTCGGTGGCGGGGGCGCTGCGGAACTTTTCGTGGAATTCTGATCTGGTGTTTAGGGTTTTCGTCTCGGGGCACTTTTATAGGCGAAAGGTCAAGGTCGCTGGAGGCTCGAGGGGTCCAGACCACCTAGTAGAGCGGCCAGGGGGTACCCGCGCCACCATAGGGTGTGGCCAGCCCCTGGCTCTCCTTTGGCTACCCTCTGGACTCTGTGTTCCTTCTAGTAAAATATTGACCTTGGCTTTTGTCCCGTCCAATTCCGAGAATATTTCCTTACAAGCTTTTCTGAAACCAAAAACAACAGAAAACGAGCAACTGGCATTATGGCATTTTGTTAATAGGTTAGTTGTAATAAATGTATAGAAATATTTCAAAGTATGAAAAAACATGAGAAAGTAGATACTAAACAAGCATGGAACATCAAAAATTATAGATACGTTTACGACGTATCATCCATCTGTGGTTTGTGAAAAGAACAGGCATACAATGAACTCTGGTGGATCCATATGTGGTCTATGAAAAGAACAGACATGCAAAGACTCTAGTTGTGGTTAATGAATAGACCACACATGCAATGACACTAGGGGATCCATATGTCGTTAACGAAAAGAACACACGTGCAATGACACTGGTGGATCCATATGTGGTTTGTGAAAAGAACACACATGCAATGACACTGGTGGATCCATATGTGATTTGTGAAAATAACACACATGAAATGACTCTAGTTATGGTTAATGAAAAGAACACACCTGCAATGACTCTAGTTGTGGTTTATTGAAAGAACACACATGCAATGACACTGGTGGATCCATGTGGTTTGTGAAAAGAACAGACATGCAATGACTCTAGTTGTGATTTATGAAAAGAACACACATTTGAATGACACTGGTGGATCTATATGTGGTTTGTGAAAAGAACACACATGCAATGACTCTGGTGGATCCATATGTGGTTTATGAAAATAACACACATCCAGTGACTCTAGATGTGGTTTATTAAAAGAACACACATGCAATAACACTAGGGGATCCATATGTGGTTAATGAAGAGAACACACATGCAATGACACTGGTGGGTCCATATGTGGTTTGTATAAAGAAAACACATGAAATGACTCTGGTGGATCTATATGTGGTTTGTGAAAAGAACAGACATGCAATGAACTCTGGTGGATCCATATGTGGTATATGAAAAGAACAGACATGCAATGACTCTAGCTGTAGTTAATGAAAAGAACACACATCCAATGACACTAGGGGCCATATGAGCTTAATGAAAAGAACACACATGCAATGACACTGGTGGATCCATATGTGGTTTGTGAAAAGAACACACATGAAATGACACTGGTGGATCCATATGTGGTCTATGAAAAGAACAGATATGCAATGACTCTGGTGGATCCTTGTGTGGTTTGTGAAAAGAACAGAGATGCAATGACTCTAGCTATGGTTAATGAAAAGAACACACATGCAAATGAACTCTAGTCGATCCATGTGGCTTATGAAAAGAATAGACATGCAATGACACTGGTGGATCCATGTGTGGTTGATGACCCACAAGTATAGGGGGTGTATCGCAGTATTTTCGATAAGTAAGTGTGTCGAACCCAACGAGGAGAAGAATGTGTTGGCGAATGGCTTGGAGCAGGAATTCTCTGTAAATACTTAGCAAACGGATTTTTAGGGGTTTTTGATAATGCAGGTAAATAAAGTACGAGTGAATAAAAGACAATAAGAATAAATGCAGCAAGTGGCCCAATCCGTTCTTCAGCAAAGGACAATCTGGTTGTATTACTTAAGATGACCAAACATTCTCGAGGACACACGGGAGTATCCTCAAGTGCTTTCGCTTCATATAGTTGATTAATTTTCTTTAGTTTGCTAAGTGTTGTGTGGGTGAACCTATGCTAATGTACTGACCTTCCTAGGACTAATACATACTTGTGATTATACCCCTTGCAAGCATCCGCAATTATAAGAAAGTAATTAAGGTTGAAACCTAACCACAGCTTTAAACTCTAAGACCCTAATATCCCTTTTGCAAAGGTTTCCTAAGGGGGGTTCAGGTTTCTGTCACTCCGACAACCCCTACGATTAGTAGCCAAATACACAATGCATTCCCCTAGGCCCATAAAGGTGAAGTGTCATGTAGTCGACGTTCACATGACACGACTAGAAGAAATACACCACAACTTAAATATCAAACCATTGAATCTTTCTCAACACAATTCCACTACTAATAACATGACTTCTCCCATGTCCTCAAGAACAAAATGAACTACTCACAAGACATCGTATGGATCAAGATCAGTGATGATATAATGACATGTAACAATCTGAACATAAACGATAATTCAATAGCATCAACTACAAGGAGTAATCAACACCGTGAAAATTTTCACTAAGAACTATGAAAGATTTAACCCAATTATTACAGCGGTATGAAGTGGTGATGATGGTGCTGGTGGAGATGCTGGTGGTGATGATGGTGATGATGATCCCGATGAAGTCTAGCTTGATGGTGGTGTTGATGGCGATGATCTCCCATCTCCGGGAAGGAATTCCTAGGATAGAATTCTGTCTGCCGAAGAGATCTTTCTCTCTCGGTGTTTTCCGCCCTGCAGAGGCGGCATAATCTTTCTTTGGTCGCTCCCCCAGGTATTAGGGTTCCGTGGGGATAATATACGCCAGAGGGGAGAGCCTGGAGTGGGCCGGGGTGACCAGACCACCTGGTGGCGCGGCCAGGGGTGGCCCGCTCCAAGGGGTGGTGTGGGCCCCTGTGTCCCATCTCCACTACCCCTTCTGGCAATCTTTGTCTCCTGGAAAAATAGAATTTTCCATGTATTTTCCCAGATTTTCTAATCTTCGCGAATTTTGCCTCCAAACAGCACATTTTCCATCAGAATCCTGACTGCAGCGGTCCATGCTCCGAAAGTCATCAACCATGCAAAAACAGATGAAATAACAGAAGTATCATCTCTTAATATGAAATATATCAATGAATAACAGTAAATTATGATATAGAATAGTGATGCAAAATTCCAGCTCGAAGGTGAGAGTACGAATCAACTCTGAGTTTTGCTCAATGTGGCTCATGATAATGTCGGGTTGCGAATTCCATCCCTTGCAATTCTTTCCGCACTCTTCCTCCTTGAAGTCCTCTTTTCCTGCGTGGTTAGAATGAGGCATATCCCAATTGGAGGGTAGTTTCTCCTTGGGCATATTCTGGAATTGATGCTCATGGATAAGGGTATGGAAGGGATTCTTGGTGCGGTGAGGAGGTGACCATGGAGCCAAACAGTGACGCAGAGGCTTCCCTCCAGTTGACATCTGTGCATTCCTTTTAATCTTGGCAGGGTTTGCCAACACTCCAATGCTTGCAATGGTAGTACCGGTGTGCGGATGCTGGCTTTTCTTTGCCTCCTCTTCATCTTTACTATTTATCTCCTCTCTTGCCCAGGGTCTTGGAGATCTTCCTGCATAGGCTCCTTTCCCTTATCCTTGGCGGAGACCATTGTGCTTCTAAACTCTAAGAATAGTTCTTGGCAGAAACAGATCGAAACGAAAACACGACACGAACACGATATACAAACCTCGGGGGATCCGGGGGATGATATATTATGAATTTTCACAACAAAAGGAAGGTACTAGGAGAAAATGGGTCGGAGACGGACTCCGGGACGGCCACACCACCTGGTGGCGCGACCAGGGGCCGCACCATAGGGTGGTGTGAGCCACCCTGTCTCCGTTTCCGTCCCTCTTTTTTTTCGTTGCTTTCCTTGTTGGATAAAAACTCCAAAAACATAAGTGGACAGATTTTTCGCGGACTTTTCTTACCAGAACTGTTACCTATTCGAAAACAGACTCTACAGGTCTCTGAATTTGGCATTTAGTAGATTCTTCCAGAGTCACCGCTTGAATAACATCAATATCTTCATCTTCATACACATATTGCTTGAGTCATGAAACCTTTCACTATCTTATTAAACCATTTTTCCCACTAACGTGGAAATTTGTTTCACACAAAACTTCACACAATTCTCATTAGCAACATTAGTATAAGCTAGGTAATAAACCTTTTAAGTTCAATTTCAACTTAAAACCATCAAAACATAAGCTACTGTAGCAAATCCTTCCGAAAACCCAAAACAAATTCAAAAAGGAAATCGATTTAAGAAGCAAATGCAAGAGTGGCAAAATCTGTCAAAACATACCAGAAGGTATAGATCAATTTTTTCTAAAATCTTCTGTTGCTCAAATCAAAAAGTTCAAAACTAACGAAAGTTAAATAACAACCTGGAGCAGAAGTAGAAACAATTACAACTCAATCCGACATACAGAGATCTCTCACAAATTTTTATGGTGAAGCACAAAAATCTGTTTCGGGACAACAACTTCCCCAAATCTTACTTCTCTCTCATTAGAGGATGATCTTGACATAAAAACCAAACAAAAAGGATAAGGAGAGGTTATTACCGAAGTAATAACTTCCAAGACTCAAAGAAACAAAAACAAACTGAAATAAAAAATAAATTGGGTTGTCTCCCAAAAAGCTCTTTCTTTATAGCCATTAAGATGGGCATGATAATTTCAATGTTGCTCACATGAGAATATGAATTGAAGTAAAGGAGAGCATCATGGAGAAAAAATACACATGTTTAAGTCTAACCCACTTCCTATTCAAGGGAATTTTGTAAGCAAACAAGTTGTTAAAACCAGAGGCTACTAGCATAGGAAGGCAAAAGAAGTGCAACATAAAAACTTTTAGCATAAATCGAGGAAACTTGGTATTATTGAGGTGCATAAGAACATTCTTCCCTCTCTAATAATAACCTTCAGTATCATGCATAAATTTAACGATATAACTATCGCTAGAACCATTGTAGCAATGATCACTTATCCTAACAGAAAACACAGGGACACTAGCTCTCATAACACTACTTTGTGAAACAATATTAGGGATATCCTTACAAAGGATAGTGTGTCCCTCTTCTACATATTTAGTGGAAAAGTCTGTCACATTTGCTATCATAGGTTCAGCATTCACTTGTTCATCAGGTTGAACAGCTTTATTTGTACTTTCATTAACCATACTAGCTATCGTAGAATGTTCCATAACTGGGAAAGGTATATTCTCAATGTAAGGTTCAGGTAAAACATGATTAGCAGTATAAACTTCAGTATTTCTTGCAGGAACACTACTATAAATGTCTTTATAGGGTGCATGATACTTATTCCACTTCTTTTAGGAACTTCAATATAGGAAGCAAAAGCCTTAAAATAAGTTGCAATAGCTTGAGAGTCTAAACCATAAGCATTTTTAATATTATGAAAGTCATCAGCTCCCATAAAAGATTCAATGCATTCATAATAATAATTTATACCTGACTTCTTCCTTTGTCATTCTCCCATGCTTCAGCATTGTCTTGAATACGGTCTAGAAGATCCCATTTAGCTCCTTCTTCCATGCGTGTAAATGATCCAGCACAAGAAGCATCCAATAAATCCTTATCATGAAGAGAAAGCCTTGCATAAAAGTTATTGATAATAATATTGTGAGGGAGATCATGAATAGGACATTTGAGCATTAGTAACTTCAGTCTCCCCCAAGCCTGAGTTGTACTCTCTCCATCAAGAGGCCAAAAGTTGTATATTTGATTCCAATCTTTATGAATCTCACTAGGAGGATAAAATTTTGAATAAAAGAGAGGCACTATTTCCTCCCATTCAAGAGCTTGACCATTCTTCAGCAGCTTATACCATTCCTCAGCTTTTCCTTTCAGTGATAATGAGAATAACTTCTTCTTGACTTGATCTATTGTAATACCTGCACACTTGAACAACCCGCATAATTCGCGTATAAAGAGCAAATGATCACCGGGATGGACAGTTCCATCTCCACTATAATAGTTATCCATAACACGATCAATAATTCTTGTACGTATTTTAAAAGTATCATTCTCTGCAGGTGGTGGTTCATCTACTACCTTAGTAGTGCTAGTAGCATTACGAAATAAGAAACTCAGTGAATTATCCATATTGAAAATAAAGGAACTAACAGAAGTAAACAATACTCATAGTAGAAGTTTCCTTTACCAGTTCCACTCTCCAACAACGTTTCACTCCCTGACAACAACGCCAGAAAATATTCTTGATGACCCACAAGTATAGGGGGTGTATCGCAGTATTTTCGATAAGTAAGAGTGTCGAACCCAACGAGGAGCAGAAGGTGTTGGCGAATGGCTTGGAGCAGGAATTCTTTGTAAATACTTAGCAAACGTATTTTTAGGGTTTTTTGATAATGCAGGTAAATAAAGTACGAGTAAATAAAAGACAATAAGAATAAATGCAGCAAGTGGCCCAATCCTTTCTTCAGCAAAGGACAAGCCGATTGTATTACTTAAGATGACCAAACGTTCTCGAGGACACACGGGAGTATCGTCAAGTGCTTTCGCTTCATATAGCTAATTAATCTTCTTTAGTTTGCTAAGTGTTGTGTGGGGCAACCTGTGCTAATGTACCGACCTTCCTAGGACTAATACATACTTGTGATTATACCCCTTGCAAGCATCCTCAAGTACAAGAAAGTAATTAAGGTAGAAACCTAACCACAACTTTAAACTCTAAGACCCTAATGTCCCTTATGCAAAGGTTTCCTGGCGGGGTTCAGGTTTCTGTCACTCCGGCAACCCCTATGATTAGTAGCCAAATACACAATGCATTCCCCTAGGCCCATAAAGGTGAAGTGTCATGTAGTCAATGTTCACATGACACCACTAGAAGAAATACACCACAACTTAAATATCAAACCATTGAATCTTTCTTAACACAATTCCACTACTAACAACATGACTTCTCCCATGTCCTCAAGAACAAAACAAACTACTCACAAGACATCATATGGATCAAGATTGGAGATGATATAATGATATGTAATAATCTGAACATAAATGATAATTCAAAAACATCAACTACAAGGAGTAATCAACACCGGGAAAGTTTCCCCTAAGAACTATGCAACATTCAACCCAATTGTTACAGCGGTATGAAGTGGTGATGATGGTGCTGGTGGATATGATGGTGGTGATGATGGTGATGATGATACCAATGAAGTCCAGCATGATGGTGGTGTTGATGGCAACGATCTCCCCTCTCCGGGAAGGAATTCTGTTGGAGATATGCCCAAGAGGCAATAATAAAGTGGTTATTATTATATCTTTATTTTTATGATAAATGTTTACATCCCATGCTATAATTGTATTAACCGGAAACATTAATACATGTGTGTTTTGTAAACATAAGAGAATCCCTAGTAAGCCTCTTGTTGAACTAGCTTGTTGATTAATTGATGATCATAGTTTCCTGATCATGGACATTAGGATGTGATTAATAACAAGGTTATGTCATTGGAAGAATGATGTGATGGACACACACACCCATAGTAAGCGTAGCATAAGATCAAGTCATCAAGTTCGTATTGCTGTAAGCTTTCAAATACATAGTAACCTATTCCTTCGACCATGAGGTTATGTTAATCACCATCACCGGATGGATACTTTGATGACATCAAACGCCGCTTCGTAACTGGGTGGTTATAAAGGCGTCATTGGGTATTCTGAAAGTATGTGTTGAAGCGCATGAACCAAGATTGGGATTTGTCCATCCATATGACGGATAGATATGCTCTGGGCCCTCTCGGTGGAATGTCATCTAGTTAGCTTGCAAGCATGTGACTAGGTCACAAGGGATGACATATCACGGAACGAGTAAAGAGTACTTATCAGTAACGAGGTAGAACTAGGTATGGAGATACCGACGATCAAACCTCGGATAAGTATAGTATCGCGAGACAAAGGGAATTAGTTTCGTATGTAAGTGGTTCAATCGATCGAGAAGTCATCGTTGAGTATGTGGGAGCCATTATGGATCTCCAGGTCCCGCTGATGGCTATTGATATGAGATGTGTCTCTGTCATGTCTACATATTCACGAACCGTAGGGTGACACACTTAAGGTTCGAAGTTGTTTTAAGTAGATATGGAATGTGCGTTGGAGACCGAATGTTGTTCAGAGTCTCAGATTGGATCCGGGACATCACGAGGAGATCCGGAATTGTCCGGAGAATAATATTCATATATTGGGGATCATTTTCTGAGTTAGGAAATGTTCTGGAGTATTTGTATGAGGTTTCTAGAAGGTTTCGGAATGTTCCGGAAGGTTCTGGAAGATTTCTTGGAGTTTGCTTGAAAACCAAGAAAGGATCAAGGAGTCCTTGTGGGGTAAGACAAGGATTCGTGGGGGGAGGACTCCTCCCTCCACCTCCCAATCCGCCGGCCATAGGAGGGAGGGGAGTCCTACAAGGACTCCCCCTCCCATGGCGCCTCCCCCTTTAAATAGAAGGGTAGGGGCGCCCCCTCCAAGCCCTGCTCCATAACTCCCAATCTCTGCCACCTCTCTCCTCCTCCTTTCTTCTGCACAGGCATAGGCGAAGCCCTGCAGAATTCTCTACTCCACCACCACCACCACCACGCCGTCGTGCTGCTGGGATTCCGTGGAGAAGATCTACTACCTCCGCTGCTTCGACTCCGCACGTGTGACCGACTGCGGAAGCGCTGCCGGAACGCGGCGCCGGAAGGATCGTCCACACGATCTTGAGATCGGCAAGTGATCGACTACATCAACCACGAGATCTAATCTCATTAACACTTTCGGATCTACGAGGGTTAGTTCCTATCTATCTCGTTGCACATGTCTAATATATTAGATCTTGGCTTTTATCTAGATTAGATCTGGGTTTTGTTCGTTCTTGCGGTAGAAATTTTTTGTTTTCCATGCTACGAACCCATCAGTGGTATCAGAGCCGTATCTATGCGTAGATCTGTTGCACGAGTAGAACACAATGTTTTTGTGGGCGTTGATGCTTTTGTTGTCGGTGTCTTAGCGTGTACTTTGCATCTTGCGGCATGGTGGGATGAAGCGGCTCGGGCTAACATTACATGTCATCGCACATGAGACTTACTCCACGCTTGACGTGCAACTTGCTTTGCACAAGTGGCTTTGCGGGTGTCTGTCTCTCCGACCATAGTTAAGATTCAATTTACAATGAGCATCTGACAACACTTGTATCAACATTGTGGTTCATGTTCGTAGGTAAGATCCGTTCTTATTCGAAAGCCCCAAGCCACGTAAAACATGCAAAGAAAATTAGAGGCGTCTAACTCGTTTTTGCAGGGGTTTTGTGATGTGATATGGCCATTATGTGATTGTGATTATATTTGATGTATGCAATGATCCTTATTGTAATATGGCAACCGGCAGGAGCCTAATGGTTGTCTTTCAATTTTGTTTAAGACCTGCGTGTCTATTCATCATGTAATAGCTTTATTCCAAGTAGTTGTAATAGTTGTTGGTGGTGATGGACAACCATGAAGCGGCACCACGGACCTTGACGCCACGCTGGTGATGATGGAGATCTTGTCCATGCTTTGGAGATGGAGATCAAAGGCACAAGAAGAAAGGCCATATCATATCACATATTATGAATTGCCTGTGATGTTAATCCTTTATGCATCTTGTATTGCTTAGATCGCGACGGTAGCATTATAAGATGATCCCTCTCACTAAATATCAAGTAATAAAGTGTTCATCCTTAGTTGGCACCGTTGCTAAGACTCGTAGTTTCGAAGCATCTCCTGATGATCGGGTGTGATAGACTCTACGTGTGCATACAACGGGTGCAAGCCAGATTTGCACATGCGGAAACTAAGGTTAACCTTGACGAGCCTAGCATGTACAGACATGGTCTCGGAACACGGAATACCGAAAGGTAAAGCATGAGTCATATGGATGATATGATGAACATGTGGATTGTTCTCCTTTAAAGCTACATCATCTCACGTGATGATCGGACTTGGTGTAGTGGATTTGGTTCATGTAATCACTAAAACAACTCGAGGGATGTTGTTTTGAGTGGGAGTTCATTTGTAATTTGGATTAGTCGAACTCAATTTATCATAAACACAATCAAAGTGAATTTGCATAGTTTGTTGTAGTCATTGGCATCCGTTTACCACCTTACGCTTAGTTATAGTTGAGATAGTGGAACTATAGAAATTCTGGATATTTACTTTGCGAACTAGTATCGTATTGTTTTGAATGTCAATTTAAAGTTTATAAGTCATATTGCAAACTTTCAGCAAACTCTATTTACTCCATGAAGTTTAATAAGTAGTATTAAATCAAGAGTAAGAATTCCAATGTTAGTATCTAAAGTATCATGTTTGCCTCCATGATTCTTGATACTCAAAAGATTGTTTTTAATATCAAGTTTATCTAAGAGTTGAAAGCAATGTTTCAGAAACCATCGTATGTGAAAGGTATTGCGATATCTAAAACAATGTGTTGGTTACAACATGATAGAGTATACGTCCTCATATTTGATGAGAATTTGTGAAGGTTGGAGACGCTAGTCGTCCTAATCCTCCAAAAGGTTTTGAAAAAGAAACATTATACTCGCAATTCACCTTTATAAGCTATAGCAGCTTGATCATGAAAGCTGTCATGATAAGCATGAATAGAAGATGTAAGTAAAATGTTTACTACACTAATAGATTACTAAAGAATGGATTTTTGAAAGAATGCCAAACATTTGATGATGGTGATCCACCTCAAAGTGCAAGTCCAAAGGTATTAGTAGTTGACTATATACGCTTTGGACCATGTGCCATGTTGATGACACCACTATTGATGTTGATAAATTCTTTTAAAAGAAAAGGAATTGCTGAAAGAGAATCTATAAATATTTGGCAGAAAATAAAAGGTTGGAGATGTCCAACTTAGGCATATAGAAGATATACATGTTATGGTTGTATTCCTTACTTTTTAAACAATGTGGTTTTCCGGTATTGGATACTGAATTGGTTGGTATGAAGTGTCATACAGGACAAAACAATTCATGAACTGCAATGGCCTAAGTAACTAGCAAGAGAATATGTGATGATGTTCATCGAAAACAAACAAAGGGTTGTTGTGTTGCTCGTTAACATCAAAGCTTGCCTTCAAGATTTGTGTCAATAATTGTTATTTTGATCAGGTATTATGACGACAAAAGGTTGTTCAAATAATTACCGTATTCCATAATAGATGGATAATATACAAAGTCTAGTAGGAGAAATATCGACCATAAAACTAATGCTAAAATGTCACAAGACAAATGATTGAAAGATCACTTGCGAAGTGACATCGCCGTTTAAATTATATTGAAAGGGATACATGAAGAAACTCCATATTGATGGATTTTTGGAGTCTTTGATTTGGATCAAATGACGCTTGTGATACTTTCCTAGAGATAATTAAAACTCCGTTCGTAGGCCAAAAGAGGAACGGACGACTAACTGATTGGAATTTGTACATATTGATGTATATAGTCCATTATGTGTAGTCGTGGGCGATGGATTTCAACTTCATATGCTTTCTCTGAAGATTTGAGTGAGTATATGTATATACTTACTCAATAAGGAAGAAGTATGAAACATTTGAAAAATGTTCAAATACTTTAAAGATGAAGTGGAAAATCATTGTAACAAGAAAATAAAAGAGTTTATGATTGGATCATAAAGAAAGATGTTTGAGTTACAAGTTTAGCAAAACACCTAAGATTTGAGGAATCGTTCCATGGATTTGCATTTCCCAAAACACCATAGGAGTATGGAGTGTTCGAGATATGTAATGAAACCTTGTTTTACATGGTGAGATCAAAGGTGTCATTTATAAAACTGCCATTATATTTTAAAGATTAAAGCTTTAGTGACTACCGCTTTTACACTGAAAAGAGCTCCATCGTGATCCGTTGAAATGACACCACATGAGTTATGGTTTGGGATAAAACCCGCATTGTCTTTTCTTAAATTTTGGTATGTTATGCATAAGTAAAATGTTTACAACCAAAGTCGGATAAGCACGTCTTTGTAGGTTATCCCAAAGAATTTGTTGGGAATTTCTCCATAACGCCGAGGACAAAGGAGTTTGTCGCTTGGAACGTCAAGTTTCTTCAGAAGGAATTTTTCGTGAAAAGTTAAATGGGAGGACAATAGAACTTTGATAAGGTTGTTGAACCTTAGCTATATGTGCTAAGTAGCGTAGCGCCGGAAAGTGTCCCGGTGACAGCCACAATGCTCATGGCTCTCGTGATTACAAAAGGTGTGATCTCGGAGATTAGAGTTCCTATAGAACCGTATGGGTCGGTAAGAATCAAATAGTAAGATTTGATAAGCAGGTCGTTATTGTATTGACAATGATGAACCGACTACATGCAAATAAGCGATGATGGGCCCTGACTCCATAAAATGACTAGAAGTCATGGAATCTGTGATAGTATCCATACACGAGAAATCAAGTTTCTGAACTTAAAAGACCCTCTGGAAAGGTGCAAGACCTTACAGTCATATATGGATCTATAAATAGACGTGGATGTTTCACATCTATGAAATAGTCGACATGTCAGAAAGAAGTTTACGACAATGTTCAAGGAATTGACTATGATAAGATTTGATCTTTCATAGCGATATTTAGTCTGGACGGATTAATGTAGCAACCACTACATATATTTTGGTATATGGTAGTTGAACAAACAAAACAAGTTCTTCTAATAGAATGGTTACCTAGGACGTGTACATGACACGATCCAAAGGGTTTTTGTTAAATTCAAAGGATGCTAAAAGAGTATGCAAAACTTCAATGGTTGAAGTAAGCATAGCGGAGTTGGAATCTTCACCATGATGAAACTGTTAAAAGAGTTTAAATTCATCGGAGATGATGAAGATGCTTGCATTTGCAAGAAATTAAGTGGGAGCATTGAGACATATTTCTAATACATTATGTAGAGGACATATTGTTGATTGGAAATGATGTATCTTGTATTGACACAGGGTAAGAATTTCATTTCGATGAAAGACTTAGGCATAACCCAAGAATTAGGCATCAATGTCTATATGAATAGATTGAGGCGCTAATATGGTTTTGCCAAATGTACATAGATGAGATGTTGAATGAGTTCAATATGGAAACAACAAGAAAGGTTCTTGACGCACGGAAAGGACTGAATCAAGATTCGAGTGTGTTGACACGAGATTCAAGTGTTTTGACACTTGGTGAAATCACAAGAATATTTTGATCAATCATTCTTTGAGATGTACACATCCAGATATGTCCTATGCTCTAAATGTTATAAGCATATACCAGAATGACTCATAAGATGATCATTGGACAATAGTAGGATATTCCTACGATCTTTGGAAGAACTAAGAATATATTATTTATATAGTGGTGACAAATAGTTCATTGTAAATTGTTACATTGATACTAGTTTTGTCACAAGTTAAGTTTATCTCAATTTAGACTATGGGTAGCACAATGTAATGGAAAGGATGTTCCATGATGGATTTGGATGAGTTCCAAAGTTGAGACATTGTGACGGATACTACAACAAAAGGCTAAGTATATAAACTGCTATAGTAGCAGCAAAGGAGGGCATTTGTGTTAAGTAGTTTGTTATCAAACTAGGTGTGGTTCAAAGTGGGCTAATACTATGAAGATATATTGTGTGACAATAATATCAACATATTTTGAGCCGAAGGAACTAAAGGTCTCACCAAAGGACCAAATTTATACAATGCCATCTCATTGGAGAATGAGTAATGCGTAGAGACGCAAGGACATGCAAATACACACGGACCTGGAAGTGTCAGATCCGAAGATTATGTTTAACACTAGCAATAGTGTCTATACAACACCAGAAAGCCATAGGTGTTGAATGCACAAGTTTTTTTAACTATATTATTTACTCTAGTGCAAGTGGGAGACTGTTGGAGATATGCCCAAGAGGCAATAATAAAGTGGTTATTATTATATCTTTATGTTTATGATAAATGTTTACATCCCATGCTATAATTGTATTAACCAGAAACATTAATACATGTGTGTTTTGTAAACATAAGAGAATCCCTAGTAAGCCTCTTGTTGAACTAGCTTGTTGATTAATTGATGATCATAGTTTCCTGATCATGGACATTAGGATGTGATTAATAACAAGGTTATGTCATTGGAAGAATGATGTGATGGACACACACACCCATAGTAAGCGTAGCATAAGATCAAGTCATCAAGTTTGTATTGCTGTAAGCTTTCAAATACATAGTAACCTATTCCTTCGACCATGAGGTTATGTTAATCACCATCACCGGATGGATACTTTGATGACATCAAACGCCGCTTCGTAACTGGGTGGTTATAAAGGCGTCATTGGGTATTCTGAAAGTATGTGTTGAAGTGCATGAACCAAGATTGGGATTTGTCCATCCATATGACGGATAGATATGCTCTTGGCCCTCTCGGTGGAATGTCATCTAGTTAGCTTGCAAGCATGTGACTAGGTCACAAGGGATGACATATCACGGAACGAGTAACGAGTACTTATCAGTAACGAGGTAGAACTAGGTATGGAGATACTGACGATCAAACCTCGGATAAGTATAGTATCGCGAGACAAAGGGAATTAGTTTCATATGTAAGTGGTTCAATCGATCGAGAAGTCATCGTTGAGTATGTGGGAGCCATTATGGATCTCCAGGTCCCGCTGATGGCTATTGATAGGAGATGTGCCTCTGTCATGTCTACATATTCACGAACTGTAGGGTGACACACTTAAGGTTCGAAGTTGTTTTAAGTAGATATGGAATGTGCGTTGGAGACCGAATGTTGTTCGGAGTCTCGGATTGGATCCGGGACATCACGAGGAGATCCGGAATTGTCCGGAGAATAAGATTCATATATTGGGGATCATTTTCTGAGTTAGGAAATGTTCTGGAGTATTTGTATGAGGTTTCTAGAAGGTTTCGGAATGTTCCGGAAGGTTCTGGAAGATTTCTTGGAGTTTGCTTGAAAACCAAGAAAGGATCAAGGAGTCCTTGTGGGGTAAGACAAGGATTCGTGGGGGGGGGGGAGGACTCCTCCCCCCACCTCCCAATCCGCCGGCCATAGGAGGGAGGGGAGTCCTACAAGGACTCCCCCTCCCATGGCGCCTCCCCCCTTTAAATAGAAGGGTAGGGGCGCCCCCTCCAAGCCCTGCTCCATAACTCCCAATCTCTGCCACCTCTCTCCTCCTCCTTTCTTCTGCACAGGCATAGGCGAAGCCCTGCAGAATTCTCTACTCCACCACCACCACCACCCCGTCGTGCTGCTGGGATTCCGTGGAGAAGATCTACTACCTCCGCTACTCGCTGGAACGGGGAGAGGAAGGTCTACTTCGACTCCGCACGTGTGACCGACTGCGGAAGCGCTGCCGGAACATGGCGCCGGAAGGATCGTCCACACGATCTTGAGATCGACAAGTGATCGACTACATCAACCACGAGATCTAATCTCATTAACACTTTCGGATCTACGAGGGTTAGTTCCGATCTATCTCGTTGCACATGTCTAATAGATTAGATCTTGGCTTTTATCTAGATTAGATCTGGGTTTTGTTCGTTCTTGCGGTAGAATTTTTTTGTTTTCCATGCTACGAACCCATCAAATTCCCCTGGCAGAATTCTATCTACCAGAGAGATCTTTCTCTCTCAGTATTTCCGCCCCGCAGAGGTGGCTAAATCTTTCTGTGGTCGCTCTCCCGGGTATTAGGGTTCAGTGGGGATAATATATGCCAGAGGGGAGAGCCTAGAGTGGGCTAGGGCGGCGACACCACCTGGTAGCATGGCCAGGGGTTCACCGCGCTAGGGGGTGGTGTGGGCCCCCTGTGGCCCATCTCCACTCCCCCTTCTGGCAATCTTCGTCTCCTGGAAAAATAGAATTTTCCATGTATTTTCCTGGATTTTCTGATCTTCGCAAATTTTGCCTCCAAACAACACCTTTTCAATTAGAATCCTAACTACAGCGGTCCATGCTCCAAAAGTAATCAACCATGCAAAAACAGATGAAATAACATAAGTATCATCACTTAATATGAAATATATCAATGAATAATAGTAAATTATGATATAGAATAGTGAAGCAAAATGGACGTATCAATGGTTAATGAAAAGAACATACATGCAATGAACACTAGTGGATCCATACGTGATCTATGAAAAGAACAGACATGCAATGACTCTAGTTGTGGTTAACGAAAAGAACACACATGCAACGAAACTAGGGGATCCATATGTGGTTAATGACCAGAACACACATGTAATTACACTAGTGGATCCGTATGTGGTTTGTGAAAAGAACACACATCTAGTGACTCTAGCTATGGTTAATTAAAAGAACACACATGCAATGAACTCTGGGGGATCCATATGTGGTTAATGAAAAGAGCACACATGCAATGACACTGGTGGATCCATATGTGGTTTGTGAAAAGAAAACACATACAATGAATCTGGTGGATCCATATGTGGTTTGTGAAAAGAACAGACATGCAATGACTCTAGTTGTGGTTAATGAAAAGAAGACACATGCAATAAAACTAGGGGATCCATATGTGGTTAATGAAAAGAACACACATGCAATGACACTGGTGGATCCATATGTGGTTTGTGAAAATAACACACATGCAATGACACTGGTGGATCCATATGTGGTTTGTGAAAATAACACACATGAAATGACACTAGTGGATCCATATGTGGTTTATGAAAAGAACAGACATGCAATGACTTTGGTGGATCCTTGTGTGGTTTGTGAAAATAATAGGAATGCAATGACTCTAGATGTGGTTAATGAAAAGAACACACATGCAATGAACTCTAGTAGATATATGTGTGGTTTGTGAAAAGAACACTCATGCAATGACACTGGTGGATCCATATGTGGTTTGTGAAAAGAACACACATGGAATGACTCTAGATGTGGTTAATGAAAAGAACATATATGCAATGACACTTGTGGATCCATATGTGGTTTGTGAAAAGAGCGCACATGCAATGAATCTAGTTAAGGTTTATTAAAACAACACACATGCAATGACACTGTTGGATCCATGTGGTTTGTGAAAAGAACGGACATGCAATGACTTTAGCTCTAGTTAATGAAAATAAAAGGCATGAAATGACACTTGTGGATCCAGATATGGTTTGTGAAAAGAACACACATGCAATGGCTCTGGTTGTGGTTTGTGAAAAGAACACACATCCAGTGACTCTAGCTATGGTTTTTTAAAAGAACACACATGCAATGACACTGGTGGAACCATGTGGTTTATGAAAAGAACAGACATGCAATGACACTGGTGGATCCATATGTGGTTAATGACAAAACACACATGCAATGAACTCTGGTGGATCGATATATGGTCTATGAAAAGAACAAACATGCAATGACTCTAGCTGTGGTTAATCAAAAGAACACACATGCAATGACACTAGGGGATCCATATGTGGTTTATAAAAAGAACACACATGCAATGACACTGGTGGATCGATATCTGGTTTGTGAAAAGAACACACATCCAATGACACTGGTGGATCCATATGTGGTTTCTGAAAAGAACACACATGAAATGACACTGGTGGATCCATATGTCATCTATGAAAAGAACACACATGCAATGACTCTTATGGATCCTTTTGTGGTTTGTGAAAAGAACAGTATTGCAATGACTCTAGCTGTGGTTAATGAAAAGAACACATATGCAATGAACTCTGGTGGATCCATATGTGGTTTGTGAAAAGAACACACATACAATGACCCTGGTGGATCCATATGTGGTTTGTGAAATGAACACACATGCAATGACTCTAGTTGTGGTTTATTAAAAGAACACACATGCAATGACACTGGCGGATCCATGTGGTTTGTGAAAAGAACAGACATGCAATGACTCTAGCTCTGGTTAATGAAAAGAACACACTTGCAATGACTCGTGGATCCTTAGGTGGTTTGTGAAAAGAACACACATGAAATGACTCTAGCAGTGGTTAATGAAAAGAACACACATGAAATGACTCTAGCCGTGGTTAATGAAAAGAACAGACATGAAATGACACTAGCTGTGGTTTATTGAAAGAACACACATGCAATGACACTGGTGGATCTATGTGGTTTGTGAAAAGAACAGAGATGCAATGACTGTAGCTGTGGTTATTGAAAAGAACACACATTTCAATGACACTAGTGGATCCATATGTGGTTTGTGAAAAGAACAGACATGCAATGACTCTGTTGGATCCATATGTGGTTTGTAAAATGAACACACATCCAGTGACTCTAGCTGTGGTTTTTTAAAAGAACACACATGCAATGACACTTGGGGATCCATATGTGGTTAATGAAAAGAACACACATGCAATGACATTGGTGGATCCATGTGTGGTTTGTGAAAATAGCACACATGCAATGACTCTGGTGGATCCATATGTGGTTTGTGAAAAGAACAGACATGCAATGAACTCTGGTGGATCCATATGTGGTCTATGAAAAGTACAGACATGCAATGACTCTTGTTGTGGTCAATGAAAAGAACACACATGCAATGACACTAGGGGATCCATATATGGTCAATGAAAATATAGCACATGCAATTACACTGGTGGATCCATATGTGGTTTGTGAAAATAACACACATGCAATGACACTGTTGGATCCATATGTGGTTTGTGAATAGAACACACATGCAATGACACTAGTGGATCCATATGTGGTCTATGAGAAGAACAGACATGCAATGACTCTGGTGGATCCTTGTGTGTTCTGTGAAAAGAACAGACATGCGATGACTCTAGCTGTGGTAATCAAAATAACACACATGCAATGATCTCTGTAGGAACCATATGTGGTTTGTGAAAACAACACACATGCAATGACACTGGTGGATCCATATGTTGTTTCTGAAAAGCACACACATGAAATGACTCTAGATGTGGTTAATGAAAAGGACAGAAATGCAATGACACTGGTGGATCCGTATGTGGTTTGTGAATAGATAACACATGCAATGACTCTAGTTGTGGTTTGTTAAAAGAACACACATGCAATGACATTGGTGGATCCATGTGGTTTGTGAAAAGAACAGACATGCAATGACACTGGTGGATCCATATGTGGTTTGTGAAAAGAACACACATGAAATGACACTAGTGGATCCATATGTAGTTTATGAAAAGAACAAACATGCAATGACTTTGGTGGATCCTTGTGTGGTTTGTGAAAATAATAGGCATGCAATGACTCTAGATGTGGTTAATGAAAAGAACACACATGCAATGAACTCTGGTAGATACATGTGTGGTTTCTGAAAAGAACACTCATGCAATGACACTGGTGGATCCATATGTGGTTTGTGAAAAGAACACACATGGAATGACTCTAGATGTGGTTATTGAAAAGAACATATATGCAATGACACTGGTGGATCCATATGTGGTTTATGAAAAGAGCACACATGAAATGACTCTAGTTAAGGTTTATTAAAATAACACACATGCAATGACACTGGTGGATCCATGTGGTTTGTGAAAAGAACAGACATGCAATGACTCTAGCTCTAGTTAATGAAAAGAAAAGACATGAAATGACACTGGTGGAGAAAGATATGGTTTGTGAAAAGAACACAGATGCAATGGCTCTGGTTGTGGTTTGTGAAAAGAACACACATCCAGTGACGCTAGCTATGGTTTATTAAAAGAACACACATGCAATGACACTGGTGGAACCATGTGGTTTATGAAAAGGATAGACATGCAATGACACTGGTGGATCCATATGTGGTTAATGAAAAGAACACACATGCAATGAACTCTTGTAGATCAAATTATGTTCTATGAAAAGAACAGACATGCAATGACTCTAGCTGTGATTAATGAAAAGAACACACATGCAATGACACTAGGGGATCCATATGTGGTTTATTAAAAGAACACACATGCAATGACACTGGTGGATCGATATATGGTTTGTGAAAAGAACACACATCCAGTGACTCTAGCTATGGTTTATTAAAAGAACACACATGCAATGACACTGGTGGAACCGTGTGGTTTATGAAAAGAACAGACATGCAATGACACTGGTGGATCCATATGTGGTTAATGAAAAGAACACACATGCAATGAACTCTGGTGGATCGATATATGGTCTATGAAAAGAACAGACATGCAATGACTCTAGCTGTGGTTAATGAAAAGAACACACATGCAATGACACTAGGGGATCCATATGTGGTTTATTAAAAGAACACACATGCAATGACACTGGTGGATCGATATGTGGTTTGTGAAAAGAACACACATCCAATGACACTAGTGGATCCATATGTGGTTTGTGAAAAGAACACACATGAAATGACATTGGTGGATCCATATGTCGTCTATGAAAAGAACACACATGCAATGACTCTTATGGATACTTTTGTGGTATGTGAAAAGAACAGTATTGCAATGACTCTAGCTGTGGTTAATGAAAAGAACACATATGCAATGAACTCTGGTGGATCCATATGTGGTTTGTGAAAAGAACACACATACAATGACCCTGGTGGATCCATATGTGGTTTGTGAAAAGAACACACATGCAATGACTCTAGTTGTGGTTTATTAAAAGTACACACATGCAATGACACTGGTGGATCCATGTCGTTTGTGAAAAGAACAGACATGCAATGACTCTAGCTGTGGTTAATGAAAAGAACACACTTGCAATGACTCTCGTGGATCCATATGTGATTTGTGAAAAGAACACACATGTAATGACTCTAGCTGTGGTTAATGAAAAGAACACACATGAAATGACTCTAGCCGTGGTTAATGAAAAGAACACACATGAAATGACACAAGCTGTGGTTTATTGAAACACAACACATGCAATAACACTGGTGGATCCATGTGGTTTGTGAAAAGAATAGAGATGCAATGACTCTTGTTGTGGTTATTGGAAAGAACACACATTTCAATGACACTGGTGGATCCATATGTGGTTTGTGAAAAGAACAGACATGCAATGACTCTGGTGGATCCATATGTGCTTTGTGAAAAGAACAGACATGCGATGACTCTAGCTGTGGTAATCAAAAGAACACACATGCAATGAACTCTGTAGGAACCATATGTGGTTTGTGAAAACAACACACATGCAATGACACTGGTGGATCCATATGTGGTTTCTGAAAAGCACACGCATGAAATGACTCTAGATGTTGTTAATGAAAAGGACAAACATGCAATGACACTAGTGGATCCATATGTGGTTTGTGAATAGAACACACATGCAATGACTCTAGTTGTGGTTTGTTAAAAGAACACACATGCAATGACATTGGTGGATGCATGTGGTTTGTGAAAAGAACAGACATGCAATGACACTGGTGGATCCATATGTGGTTTGTGAAAAGAACAGACATGCAATGAATTTGGTGGATCCTTGTGTGGTTTGTGAAAATAATAGGCATGCAATGACTCTAGATGTGGTTAATGAAAAGAACACACATGCAATGAACTCTGGTAGATACATGTGTGGTTTCTAAAAAGAACACTCATGCAATGACACTGGTGGATCCATATGTGGTTTGTCAAAAGAACACACATGGAATGACTCTAGATGTGGTTAATGAAAAGAACATATATGCACTGACACTGGTGGATCCATATGTGTTTTATGAAAAGAGCACACATGAAATGACTCTAGTTAAGGTTTATTAAAATAACACACATGCAATGACACTGGTGGATCCATGTGGTTTGTGAAAAGAACAGACATGCAATGACTCTAGCTCTAGTTAATGAAAAGAAAAGACATGAAATGACACTGGTGGATAAATATATGGTTTGTGAAAAGAACACAGATGCAATGGCTCTGGTTGTGGTTTGTGAAAAGAACACACATCCAGTGATGCTAGCTATGGTTTATTAAAAGAACACACATGCAATGACACTGGTGGAACCATGTGGTTTATGAAAAGAATAGACATGCAATGACACTGGTGGATCCATATGTGGTTAATGAAAAGAACACACATGCAATGAACTCTGGTAGATCAATATATGGTCTATGAAAAGAACAGACATGCAATGACTCTAGCTGTGATTAATGAAAAGAACACACATGCAATGACACTAGGGGATCCATATGTGGTTTATTAAAAGAACACACATGCAATGACACTGGTGGATCGATATGTGGTTTGTGAAAAGAACACACATCCAGTGACTCTAGCTATGGTTTATTAAAAGAACACACATGCAATAACAGTGGTGGAACCATGTGGTTTATGAAAAGAACAGACATGCAATGACACTGGTGGATCCATATGTGGTTAATGAAAAGAACACACATGCAATGAACTCTGGTGGATCGATATATGGTCTATGAAAAGAACAGACATGCAATGACTCTAGCTGTGGTTAATGAAAAGAACACACATGCAATGACACTAGGGGATCCATATGTGGTTTATTAAAAGAACACACATGCAATGACACTAGTGGATCGATATGTGGTTTGTGAAAAGAAGACACATCCAATGACACTAGTGGATCCATTTGTGGTTTGTGAAAAGAACACACATGAAATGACACTGGTGGATCCATATGTCGTCTATGAAAAGAACACACATGCAATGACTCTTATGGATACTTTTGTGGTTTGTGAAAAGAACAGTATTGCAATGACTCTAGCCGTGGTTAATGAAAAGAACACATATGCAATGAACTCTGGTGGATCCATATGTGGTTTGTGAAAAGAACACACATACAATGACCCTGGTGGATCCATTTGTGGTTTGTGAAAAGAACACACATGCAATGACTCTAGTTGTGGTTTATTAAAAGAACACACATGCAATGACACTGGTGGATCCATGTGGTTTGTGAAAAGAACAGACATGCAATGACTCTAGCTGTGGTTAATGAAAAGAACACACTTGCAATGACTCTCGTGGATCCATATGTGATTTGTGAAAAGAACACACATTAAATGACTCTAGCTATGGTTAATGAAAAGAACACACATGAAATGACTGTAGCCGTGGTTAATGAAAAGAACACACATGAAATGACACTAGCTGTGGTTTATTGAAACAAAACACATGCAATGACACTGGTGGATCCATGTGGTTTGTGAAAAGAATAGAGATGCAATGACTCTAGCTGTGGTTATTGGAAAGAACACACATTTCAATGACACTGGTGGATCCATATGTGGTTTGTGAAAAGAACAGACATGCAATGACTCTGGTGGATCCATATGTGGTTTGTCAAAAGAAAAGACATGCGATGACTCTAGCTGTGGTAATCAAAAGAACACACATGCAATGAACTCTGTAGGAACCATATGTGGTTTGTGAAAACAACACACATGCAATGACACTGGTGGATCCATATGTGGTTTCTAAAAAGCACACGCATGAAATGACTCTAGATGTTGTTAATGAAAAGGACAGACATGCAATGACACTAGTGGATCCATATGTGGTTTGTGAATAGAACACACATGCAATGACTCTAGTTGTGGTTTTTTAAAAGAACACACATGCAATGACATTGGTGGATGCATGTGGTTTGTGAAAAGAACAGACATGCAATGACACTGGTGGATCCATATGTGGTTTGTGAAAAGAACACACATGAAATGACACTAGTGGATCCATATGTGGTTTGTGAAAAGAACAGACATGCAATGACTTTGGTGGATCCTTTTGTGGTTTCTGAAAATAATAGGCATGCAATGACTCTAGATGTGGTTAATGAAAAGAACACACATGCAATGAACTCCGGTAGATACATGTGTGGTATCTGAAAAGAACACTCATGCAATGACACTGGTGGATCCATATGTGGTTTGTGAAAATAACACACATGGAATGACTCTAGATGTGGTTAATGAAAAGAACATATATGCAATGACACTGGTGGATCTATATGTGGTTTATGAAAAGAGCACACATGAAATGACTCTAGTTAAGGTTTATGAAAATAACACACATGCAATGAGACTGGTGGATCCATGTGGTTTGTGAAAAGAATAGACATGAAATTACTCTAGCTCTAGTTAATGAAAAGAAAATACATGAAATGACACTGGTGGATCCAGATATGGTTTGTGAAAAGAACACAGATGCAATGGCTCTGGTTGTGGTTTGTGAAAAGAACACACATCCAGTGACGCTAGCTATGGTTTATTAAAAGAACACACATGCAATGACACTGGTGGAACCATGTTGTTTATGAAAAGAACAGACATGCAATGACACTGGTGGATCCATATGTGGTTAATGAAAAGAACACACATGCAATGAACTCTGGTAGATCAATATATGGTCTATGAAAAGAACAGACATGCAATGACTCTAGCTGTGGTTAATGAAAAGAACACACATGCAATGACACTAGGGGATCCATATGTGGTTCATTAAAAGAACACACATGCAATGACACTGGTGGATCGATATGTGGTTCGTGAAAAGAACACACATCTAGTGACTCTAGCTATGGTTTATTAAAAGAACACACATGCAATGACACTAGTGGAACTATGTGGTTTATGAAAAGAACAGACATGCAATGACACTGGTGGATCCATATATGGTTAACGAAAAGAACACACATGCAATGAACTCTGGTGGATCGATATATGGTCTATGAAAAGAACAGACATGCAATGACTCTAGCTGTGGTTAATGAAAAGAACACACATGCAATGACACTAGGGGATCCATATGTGGTTTATTAAAAGAACACACATGCAATGACACTGGTGGATCGATATGTGGTTTGTGAAAAGAACACACATCCAATGACACTGGTGGATCCATATGTGGTTTGTGAAAACAACACACATGAAATGACACTGGTGGATCCATATGTCGTCTATGAAAAGAACACACATGCAATGACTCTTATGGATCCTTTTGTGGTTTCTGAAAAGAACGGTATTGCAATGACTCTAGCTGTGGTTAATGAAAAGAACACATATGCAATGAACTCTGGTGGATCTATATGTGGTTTGTGAAAAGAACACACATGCAATGACTCTAGTTGTGGTTTATTAAAAGAACACACGTGCAATGACACTGGTGGATCCATGTGGTTTGTGAAAAGAACAGACATGCAATGACTCTAGCTGCGGTTAATGAAAAGAACACACTTGCAATGACTCTCGTGGATCCATATGTGGTTTGTGAAAAGAACACACATGAAATGACTCTAGCTGTGGTTAATGAAAAGAACACACATGAAATGACTCTAGCCGTGGTTAATGAAAAGAACACACATGAAATGACATTAGTTGTGGTTTATTGAAAGAACACACATGCAATGACACTGGTGGATCCATGTGGTTTGTGAAAAGAACAGAGATGCAATGACTCTAGCTGTGGTTATTGGAAAGAACACACATTTCAATGACACTGGTGGATCCATATGTGGTTTGTGAAAAGAACAGACATGCAATGACTCTGGTGGATCCATATGTGGTTTGTGAAACGAACACACATCCAGTGACTCTAGCTGTGGTTTTTTAAAAGAACACACATGCAATGACACTTGGGGATCCATATGTGGTTAATGAAAAGAACACACATGCAATGACATTGGTGGATCCATGTGTGGTTGTGAAAAGAGCACACATGCAATGACTCTGCTGGATCCATATGTGGTTTGTGAAAAGAACAGACATGCAATGAACACTGGTGGATCCATATGTGGTCTGTGAAAAGAACACACATCCAATGACACTAGTGGATCCATATGTGGTTTGTGAAAAGAACACACATGAAATGACACTGGTGGATCCATATGTCGTCTATGAAAAGAACACACATGCAATGACTCTTATGGATCCTTTTGTGGTTTGTGAAAAGAAAGTATTGCAATGACTCTAGCTATGGTTAATGAAAATAGCACATATGCAATGAACTCTGGTGGATCCATATGTGGTTTGTGAAAAGAACACACATACAATGACACTGGTCGATCCATATGTGGTTTGTGAAAAGAACACACATGCAATGACTCTAGTTGTGGTTTATTAAAAGAACACACATGCAATGACACTGGTGGATCCATGTGGTTTGTGAAAAGAATAGACATGCAATGACTCTATCTGTGGTTCATGAAAAGAACACACATACAATGACCCTGATGGATCCATATGTGGTTTGTGAAAAGAACACACATGCAATGACATTGGTGGATCCATGTGGTTTGTGAAAAGAACAAACATGCAATGACACTCGTGGATCCATATGTGGTTTGTGAAAAGAACACACATGAAATGACACTAGTGGATCCATATGTGGTTTATGAAAAGAACAAACATGCAATGACTTTGGTGGATCCTTGTGTGGTTTGTGAAAATAATAGGCATGCAATGACTCTAGATGTGGTTAATGAAAAGAACACACATGCAATGAACTCTGGTAGATACATGTGTGGTTTCTGAAAAGAACACTCATGCAATGACACTGGTGGATCCATATGTGGTTTGTGAAAAGAACACACATGGAATGACTCTAGATGTGGTTAATGAAAAGAACATATATGCAATGACACTGGTGGATCCATATGTGGTTTATGAAAAGAGCACACATGAAATGACTCTAGTTAAGGTTTATTAAAATAACACACATGCAATGAGACTGGTGGATCCATGTGGTTTGTGAAAAGAATAGACATGAAATTACTCTAGCTCTAGTTAATGAAAAGAAAAGACATGAAATGACACTGGTGGATCCAGATATGGTTTGTTAAAAGAACACAGATGCAATGGCTCTGGTTGTGGTTTGTGAAAAGAACACACATCCAGTGACGCTAGCTATGGTTTATTAAAAGAACACACATGCAATGACACTGGTGGAACCATGTTGTTTATGAAAAGAACAGACATGCAATGACACTGGTGGATCCATATGTGGTTAATGAAAAGAACACACATGCAATGAACTCTGGTAGATCAATATATGGTCTATGAAAAGAACAGACATGCAATGACTCTAGCTGTGGTTAATGAAAAGAACACACATGCAATGACACTAGGGGATCCATATGTGGTTTATTAAAAGAACACACATGCAATGACACTGGTGGATCGATATGTGGTTTGTGAAAAGAACACACATCTAGTGACTCTAGCTATGGTTTATTAAAAGAACACACATGAAATGACAATACTGGATCCATATGTGGTTTATGAAAAGAATAGACATGCATGACTTTGGTGGATCCTTGTGTGGTTTCTGAAAATAATAGGCATGCAATGACTCTAGATGTGGTTAATGAAAAGAACACACATGCAATGAACTCTGGTAGATACATGTGTGGTTTCTGAAAAGAACACTCATGCAATGACACTGGTGGATCCATATGTGGTTTGTGAAAAGAACACACATGGAATGACTCTAGATGTGGTTAATGAAAAGAACATATATGCAATGACACTGGTGGATCCATATGTGGTTTATGAAAAGAGCACACATGAAATGACTCTAGTTAAGGTTTATTAAAATAACACACATGCAATGA